>MU782701.1:0-17566 GCA_026770625.1 Nicotiana glauca | reverse complement strand
GTCTTGTAAAGGTATTTGGACTCCTTTAGATGCTCATGACTTGTGACACCCCGGTCGGGTTGTATTGGGATGAAATTAATAGTTTTAATGCCAATGAGTTATATTTTCTATTCATTTATGTTTGATAGCTGTTAAAGAGATGATTTGGGATTGTTGGCTGGCCTTGTCTTCACGAGAGACGCCATCACGACAGGGTATGGAATTTGGGTCGTGACAGCACGCCATCTATACCATCAAATGTTATACTATCTTCTTCCAAAACCTGTCAAACTCGCTTCCCGCGGGTGACTGTAATTTTTGACACCTTCTTTGCTGCCGTATATGTTACGCCATTGATCTCCTTCCCTCCACTTATGACATTAACCGTCCTTTTTAGTGAAAGAGGTTTTGGTGGTTTCTGTCTTCTATATGCTTGTTTTCCCTTTTCACTAAACAATTTAGTTAAGCACCCTTATTTAATAAATGCTTTACTTCACCTTGTAACAATCTGCAATCCGCCGTTTTGTGACCGTAATCGTTGTGAAACTTGCATAAAAAATTGGGATTTCTCTTATTTGGGTTTTATCTCATTTCTTTTGGCCACCGTACCTTGTCTCCCATGCTTATAAAAACAGCCACCAAATCGGATGTGCTAACATTAAAACTGTAGCTGCCAATTTTTGCTTTCGAGCTTCTGTTATCGTCTCGCGTATCTTGCTTGTTTTGCTCTTTTCCAAACCTTGATGATGAACCTGACTCTCTATCTCTTCATCTAGGATCATACCTTGGGTTTTCCTATTTTGAGCGCAAATCTTTTCCTGCTGATCCCCTATAAGGTTTGTACCTGTTTTTACCGGACCTTTTTTTAGTTTCTGCTCGTCTTGAACTTACTTTTTCATCTTTCCAGTACTGAATGATAGTATTTTCTTCTATCCACAACTTTGTGTTGTATCTATTATAAACATCATTCCAAGTTGTTGCTAGAAATTCTCATAAGCTTTCTTTGAGTCTTCTCTTGGCTTCCGAGCTTTTTGCATTTAGATTACCGGCAAAGGCCATAGCCGGGCCAGGTACACGTGGCAACATTTAGCTTTTTGCATTTAGCAATCAGGTACACGTGGCAACATCATCTTTTACGTTGGAATCTGTCTACGGATCCCTGAGCAGTTCCGTATCTCCTTGTTTTATTTTGAAGATGTCCTCCATTCGCTTTTTAACTTTTTGAGCTCCCGAGTGTGCTTTGATAAATAAATCAGCAAGCTCAACAAAAGAATTAATAGAATTTTTAGGTAAAAGAGAGTACCATGTCAATGCTCCTTTCGTGAGTGTTTCTCCAAATTTTTTGACCAATACTGATTCAATTTCTTGCTTGGTCAAATCGTTGCCCTTTACACCAGTTGTGAATGCAGTTACGCGATCACATGGATAAGTTGTTCCATTGCATTTCAGAATATCAAGCATCTTGAATTTCTTGGGAATTGGTAAAGGAAAGGCACTTGGCTTCCAAGGTTGTTGAGATCAAACTGCTCGTTCATATTTGATTCAGATCTGTCAGGAAATCCCTCTTAAGATTGTCGAGGAGAGTTCCGTTGTGAGGAGACTGGAGTTCCATCACCTTGTTGATTCTCCTGATGCTGCTGATTTTCTTGGCACTGTAAATTTTGTTAGTTGTGTGGCATGATTGTTTTTAAAAAAGAGTTGATTTAGAAAGTAAAAGATTATCAGATTTCCGGTAATGGAACCAATTTATTTAACCAGAAAATAGGAATTTCGGTCAAAGCGTAATTTTAGAAGAACTCGGGTTACTGATAATCAAATAAGGAAATAATTACGTAACAAGAAAAGAAAAATTGGACGGAGAAGTAGCTGAGTAAGCAATTTAAAGCAATGTAAATAAGTATATTCCAATAATAATCAGTGTGCCCTATACAAATGTTATTTCTCTCCTTTTATAGCTATTTTAAGTACTGCGTTTCTTTCCTTTCATAATAGAGCCTTTATGAGAAATTAATGTCATTAATGAAACGTTATAATTGGCAATCGTAAATGTTTCGTGAAGATTCTATAACGCTCCCCATCATTTATGCTCATTAATTGTAGATATTACGTATCTGTACTTTTTGATGTCTTGATTCAATCCATCGGTGTCTCTTCAAATTATCAAGAGATCCGAGTAACCGTTCCTTCTTGTTTTCTTACACCTTTTATTGTACCTATTAAAACCCGTGTCTCTTTGCATACTCTTTGCCACTTGTCACTATTAATCCACGTGTCTTGACATGTCAGCCATATAATTAATTCCAAATGCTAACTTAATTTTCCCTAATACAGATAGGTTGATACTCATGTATACATGAATATCTTTGGTTTAAATAAATAAGAAAAATAATTGTAAGAGAATGTAAACAAATATTGTCAAGCAAATTAAACATTTACTTACAATTGGAGTTGCACTAGAGTACCGTAGAACACAACTGCAATACTGTGTTTCTTAATTTATCGCGAAACGAAAAAAACTAAAAAGGAAAAAAATTACAAAATCAAACAACTGTAACTTTTCTAATAAGTACAGTTAGTATACTTACCCGCGCGATGCGCGGATCAGTTAAATAAAAAAAGTGGAGAGAGATATTGCAAACAAATGTATATTGCAGACTAAATTTGTCGACCGCATTAAAAAGAATTAAACCAAAAAGAAAAAGATGAATTTAATTGGATTGTTTGTCTAATTATTCTTTGCTAGGGACCAATAATCCCCAAGATATGTTTCAACATTACTTTTTATTAAGATCTATAACATATTCCAAATTTATTATTTAACATTATTGCATTTAATATAGATCTTTTACGCCATCAAATTCATTGTGCAAAACACGATTTTAATGAACAATTGCATAAATTCAAATAACTCTATCACTAATTCTTTCAGAACACAAAAACTTTGTCACATCATTAGAATGTACACAATTAATATGCAAGCGCTTTGAAAGTACACATAGAAAGTAATATCATCCAAATCACATATGAAATATGATTCAGAGGTACACAATCTATTATTGTATAAGACATACATGTATAAGATATTAAAAGTGAAACCTCATCCAAAAGAAAAAAAATGGATTATCCTCGTAAAGGAACACTAATCATGACATAATAGGAAAAAACACGATTGAGGTAAGAAATCCTATCTATCTGAAACATAGTCACAAATGTATTTATGAATGAACGCTAATAAAGACAATATTAATAAAAATATGATTGTTGTAAGAGAACTTATCTATGATAGTAAGTTATTTCTAAAAATGAGATTGCATAAACACACAGTAAAATACTGTACAACAAGTTAATTGTGAATAATTCAAAAACATTAACTAAATCAAGGAACCAAAGAAACAACTTCCATAATATTTGATACTATATACTGGGATTTCGAATTAACACTAAAAAACATACAACTATATATCCATCTGTTGAATATCAATACCTAGTCATCTCACATGACTGTACAATTACTTCAATTTGTCAATGAGGATGGATGGTTGAAGTATAAGTTAATTCAAAATTTCACCTTTATTATAGTCTATAGAAATTGTTAAAGTAAATTTGTACAAGACACTTGTATCACATGAGGAGAACGCCAATAATGACTATCATATCCATTAGTATTTCAAAGAACAACTATTATAAAGGCTCTGCAACATTTTTCTTTAGAATATGACATTTCGACGACTTAAACGTATGAAATTCTGACTTAAATTATATTTAATGAAAATATATTACTATGTTTGCAAGGGGGGCTTATGAATCTCTTTTTTTATTGACAAAATCATGATAAATAGTTTTCTAACATCATTAAAATGTACATAAATAATAAGCAAGAGCTTTAAATGTACACATAGAAAGTAATATCCAAATCTCATATGAAACATGACTCTGAGGTACATATGCTATTTTTTGATTAGCCAGACATATATAAGCTATTAAAAGTGAAAACTCATGTATAAGACAAATATATTTTTGATTATCCTTCTAAAGGAACACTAATCACGTCAACATTAATAAACATGTGATGAACATTAGATATCCTGTCTATCTAAAACACACTTACAAATTGTGAAGGAAAACTAAACAGACAGTAATCAAGACATCATTAACAAAAACATAATCGATGTAAGAGGACTTATCTACGATAGTAAATTATTTTTAAAATGATCTTGCATCAACACATCAAACTAAGTGAAATATAGTACAATAAATTTATTATGAATAATTCAAAACATGTACTAAATTTAGGAAACAAATATAAAACATTCATAATATTTGATACAATATACTGAAAGTTCCCTTAAAACTAACAAAGCATACAACTATACACCTAGCCATTTTATACGACTGTACAATTACTTCAACTGACAATGAGGAAGGATGGTTGAAGTATAAGTTAATTCAAATTTTCACCTTTGTTATAGTCTGTAGCAATTGTTAACAAATTTGCATCAAACCTTTGTACCATAGGAGGAGAACAACAATAATGCTTACTATATCCATTAGTATTCCAAATAACATGTAACAATCCGACTGGTTATTTTACTTTTTCGAACTCCATGCCCCTAAATAAAAACTTCCAGCGCTTTCTTTAACTAATTTACGACCTGCGGGGATGGTTGGTTCGGGATTTGGAAGAGTTTGGGTTGAAATAGGCTCATTTGATTCCTTAAGATTTTTTTAAAAGGCTAAGTTTGACTTTGGTCAACATTTTTAGCAAACGGGCGCGGATTTGTGTTTTGATGGTCCTGGAGGATCCGTAGACAAATATGGGACCTGAAAGTATGCCCGGAATCGAATTCTGAGATCCCTAGCCCGAGTAATGAATTTTTATTTGAAATTGGTAAATTAAAATTCTAAGGATTTAAAGAAACTAAATAAGGATTGATCAGGTTGGTATCAGGCTCTTATGTTGGTTCCAGAGCCCAATACAGGTCCAATATAACATTTAAGACCTGCCCGCAAAATTTGGTGTCAATCCGACTAGTATAAGTATATTTCGGCACGTTAGAAGCGAATTAAGAACTTGAAGTTCATAAATTTGATTCATTTGGTTTTAGGAGGTGATTCATAGATTTAGCGTTGTTTCGAGCGTTCCGACGGTTCGAGCAAGTCTGTTTCATGATTTCAAACCTGTGGGTATATTCGGGCGGGGCCCGAGAGCCCCGAGCGTCAATCGAACGAGGCTCGAGTGAAGTTGAAAATTTTAGAAAAGGCTGAACCTACAACTATCAGTCATAACCGCACCTGCGGTTGGCCAGCCGTAGGTGCGAGGCCGCAGAAGCGGTTAATCTCACGCAGATGCGGCCAAGCCAGGCCAGGCCCTAAGCCACAGAAGCGGCTATTCCTCCACAGAAGTAGAGCCGCAAAATCGGCTAGCAACTCGCAGATGCGGCCTAGTGGCTCAGGTGAAATTCCGTAAAAGTGGGCTCCCATCCTAGATGCGATGGCCGCAGGTGCAGCCCAGGACCGCAGATGCAGAAATCGCTGAAGCAGTGAGCCTCATTTAATACAGGCTCCAGCCATTTTTACCCATTTCTCACTCGTTTATTGGGCGATTTTGGAGATCTTGAGAAGATATTTCAACCTAGCATCTTAAGGTAAGTTAACCCCTCTTATTTCTACGTTTAATACTCGAGTTTTGGGTAGATTAACACCTAAAGATTTGAAAAAATCCAGGGGTTAGAGCAAAACCTAGGGTCTTGATAAAACTTAGATTTTACCACGAAATTTGTTATGAGACGAAGAAGAAATCATATATTATTGATCCTTAGGTTACAAAGAACAACATTCTTCGAAAAATTTCGGAATCCAGGCACGTGAGCCCGGGGTCGGATTTTAGGAAACTTGTTTTTAAGGTTGGAAAATTGCTTTAATAGTTAGAATGCGATCTTGTGATCTTGTATTGACTAGTTCTTACCCCATTTAACTAGTTTTGGATCGTTCGGCTCCAAATTGAGAGTTCGAGCTCCAAATTTGAGATTCTTGATCGAGTGAGAGAGGTTGCTTATAGACTTGCATTGCCGCCCAGCTTATCAGTTGTGCATCCAGTGTTTCATGTGTCCATGTTTCGGAAGTATCACGGCGTTCCATTGCACGTGTTAGAATTCAGCACTGTCTAGTTGGACGAGGACTTGTCTTATGAGGAGGAGCCGGTAGCTACTCTAGACCGGCTGGTTCGTCACTTGAGGTTGAAGAGTTTTCTTTCTGTTTGTGTTCAGTGGAGAGGTCAGCCTACTGAGGCATCGACCTGGGAGTCCGAGTCCGATATGTAGAGCCGTTATCCCTATCTTTTTCCCGACTCAGGTACTTCCTTCGTTTGTCCGTTCGAGGATGAACAATTGTTTTAGAGGTGGAAAATGTGACGACCAAAAGGGTCGTCACCTGCTTTTAATTGAATTCTGTGTCCCTGAGGCCTTGAAAATATCATTTATCATCACCTCGAGTTGTGTGCACAGTCTGGGCACGTAGCTAGAAAGCTTAACTATGAAAATCTGTGAAAAATGATAAATTTTGATAATAAAATGAGTAAATTTGACTTCGGTAAACATTTTGGGTAAACAAACCCGTGATCCGACGGCCTCGGAGGGTCCTTTGGAAAATATGGGACTTGGGCATATGCCCGGAATCGAATTCCGAGGTCCCAAGCCCGAGAAATGAATTTTTAAGTGAAATTGTTTTTTGAAATTGTTTAAGGAAATATGAAATGACATCTGATTAGAAAGCGATGGTATCGGACCTATATTTTGGTTCTAGTGCCCCGTACACGTCTTATTTATGGTTTAAGTCATTCCTGTAAAATTTGGTTAAAAACGGAAGTCGTTTGACGTGATTCGGACTTGATGAAGTTTGAGAAAAGTTCTTGATTTTGAGGTTTGATTCATTGTTTTTGAGGTTATTTTGGCGATTGGATCACACGAATAAGTTTGTATGATGTTTCTGAGTTAGTACCTATGTTTTTTTAGGAGCCCCAAGGGCTCGGGTGTGTTTCGAGAGGTTTTGAACTTGAGAACAATTGCAGAAAAAGCTGTTCAAGTGTTCTGGTATTTCCTTCTTCGCGTTCGCAGGATGGCCCTCGCGAACGCGATGTGTAATTTGTTGCTGAAGAAATTTCCTTCTACGTGAATGCGTAGCCCAAGTCGCGAACGCGAGGTAGTGGGGGGCTATATCTTCGCGAACGCGAAGGCCAAATGGCCGTGGGCAGGGGGAGGGGTAGTTACCTTACGCGAGCGCGACCCATTGGACGCGAACGCGAGGGCTCGAGAAGCTAAAGCTTCGCGAATGCGACCCCATTAATGCAAACACGAAGGCTTAACCAGCCCGACTCATCGCAAACGTGAAGGGTCTGTCACGATCGCATAGAGTAAAATCGTCCAGTTAAATTTAAAAGACTCCAGAATAGTAGCCTTACGGGATTTCACAAAATTTTCATAACCCCTTCTTCTCCAAAGCTCTTAGGCGATTTTTGAAGCACTTCTTCACCAAAACTTTTTGGGTAAGTAATACTTAACTTGTTTTCTTCCATTTTAATCAATATCTATTAGATTTCTAGGCCTAAAACAAGTGATTAAAGGTAGAAGATTAGGGAATAGGGTAGAGTTAAGGCTTTTTGAGTAATTGTGATTTAGACCTCATTTTGGGGTCGAATTCTGGAAAGAATTATATATTTGGGATCGTGGGTAAATGAGTGATTCAATTTTGGTCCGAACCTCGTGTTTTGACCAAGCGGGCCCGGGGTCGGTTTTTGGTTTTTGGGAAGAATGATTGGAAAGCTATAATTAGGTATTGGATTTGAATTGTTTAGCATTACTTGATGTTATGAAGTCATTTATGTATAGATTCAATTGATTTTGAGCCGAATTCTAAAGGAAAGGTTGTAATTGAGGATTGAGTAGGCCATCGAAGTTTGAGGTAAGTGTTCCGTCTAACCTTAGCTTGTGGGATTAGGAGTTGTCATATTTGCTACTCGTTTCTTGTTTGGTACGACGTATATGCATAGTGATGAGTATCTATACGTTGTTGTCGAGCATGAACGTGAGTCTTAAATTGATACTTGTTGTATTCTTGAATGATACTATGGTTGCGATAGCGAGTAAATCTGTTGTACTGAGCAAAGACTTAGTTTATTTCTGCGGAAGTTACGTATGATTTAGAAATGGTTATAATTGAGATGATTAGGAGTTGAGTTGAGATTGGTTATAGTTGATTGTCCTTGTCGGGACGTATATACTTGTACTGTTGAGTTCCCTTGCCGGGATAGTATAATTTATGGTTAATCCCTTACCGGGACTGTTGATATGATCACTGTAAGTTGTATATTTTGAACGGTTTGTGCATCACAAATTTTTTTATTATTTATATATATATGTGGATTGGGTTGCACGACGCAATAGATATTATATTGGAATGGGTTGCATGCTGCAACAGATATTATACTGGATCGGGTTGCATGTTGTAATAATTATTATATTGGATCGGGTTGCATGCCGCAACAGCTATATATATATATATATATGGGTCAGGTTGCATGCCGCAACAGTGTTGAATTATAAGGGATCGGGTTGCGTGCCGCAAATGTAGTGCTATTGTATTGTTGTTGATACTGTACTGTTCTTTCATATATCTAGTGGTTTCTGCTAGGTTGATTTGTTTCCCTGAAGCATGTAGCCCCTCCCTTTTAAACTGCTTATTACCTGTTTATTTTCCCGCCATATATTATATAACTGCACAGGTTTATCTGGAGTCTGGTTCTAGCCTCGTCACTACCTCACTGGGGTTAGACCAGACACTTACCAGCATATGGGGTCGGTTGTGCTGACGCTACACTCTGCACTTATGTGCAGATACCAGAGCAGCAGTTGGTGCACATTAGTAGCTCGGGAGCCAGCCTTCAGTCCACCGAGACACCGAGGTAGCCTTGCAGGTGTCTGCAGGCCCGTCATCTCCTCTATCTTATATTTTGTTCTGTTATCTCATGTATTCGAGCCAAATAGTGCTATATTTCCTTCAAACGGTTGTATTTAGTACTCTTAGTAGTCCGTGAATGTTGTGACACCAGGTTCTGGTTAGAGGCATGTGTTGGTTTCGAGATAGTTTGGTTTTACACTTACTTAAGACTTTCGCTAAATTTCATATTTTGCTGTTATCTAACTGTTTATATCTTGTTAATATAATTAGTAAAAGGATTTAAAACAAAATATTTAATAAATTCTAAGTTCATAGCTTGCCTAGCTTTTACGAGTAGGCGCCATCACGACTTCCGAGGTTGGAAATTTCGGACCGTGACAATATGTATTGTTGAGCACTTGTATTAGTTTATTTGAATATAAATGTGCCTTCATGTATTTTACTGATGATAATTGATATTTTTGGATCAGGCCGATTGCTTCGGTAGAAATAGATGCTTCTATGGTTCGCACCATTCGCCCTGCTGGTAGTGTATAGTTTCTTTTCTGTTGGATCGGGCCGTCGACCTCGGCATAATGTGCGCATGATATCTATGTCAATTAGTAATGATGACTTGCTTGTTAATGGTTTGCAATGTAAATGGCCAACTGTGATATTATAAGGACATGACTTATTAATTCTTATTACAACTGTTATATAATTGTGATCTTCATGCCTGGCATAACACCATATTATATTATTTGAACCTAGTAGCTATCAAGTCGACCTCTCGTCTCTGCTTCTTCGAGATTAGACGGGATACTTACTGGGTACATATTGTTTATGTACTCATACTACGCTTCTGTACTTAATTGTACAGGCTCTGAGGCAGGTACATCTGGCTATCAGACTGGTGCGCGTCCCTGATCATAGTCCGAGACTTCCACGGTGAGCTGCTTCCCTTCCTGTGTCGATCAGCATCTTGATGGAGTCTCTCTTACCTTACACTGTCTATTCCGTTTCGGATAGTAGGATAGATCTATTATATATTCTAGTAGTTTCCCATAGCTTGTGACACTAGGTCTTGGCACACACATTAGTAGACTATTCTTTTGGGTTGTATAACTTTTACTGAATATTGC
This sequence comes from Nicotiana glauca, assembly GCA_026770625.1. Taxonomy (NCBI): domain Eukaryota; kingdom Viridiplantae; phylum Streptophyta; class Magnoliopsida; order Solanales; family Solanaceae; genus Nicotiana; species Nicotiana glauca. The sequence goes on along the minus strand of MU782701.1, from coordinate 7,514 downwards.
TTATTATCACATGTTTTAATTGCAAATTATGAAAATGTTGTAACTGTTTTTAGTAAGTAAAATAAGAATTCACTAATATTTCTGCGTTTGCTTGCTTGACAACGGTGTTGGACGCCATCAAGACCTGAGGTGAAATTGGGCCGTGACAACATGGTATCAGAGCATTAGGTTCACGTAGGTATCACTAGTCATGGGCAAACCTAATAGAGTCTTGCGGATCGGTACGGAGACGCCTGTATTTATCTTCGAGAGGCTATAGGGTGTTAAGAAACTACTCTTTATTCATTTCCTATCGTGTAGTGGATGGTACACTAAATTTCTCTCTTCTATTCTCTCTTAGATGGTGAGGACACACACAATAGATGTTCCCGACTCGGGAGGGGCTGCTCCCCCCGTTTCTAGAGGCCGAGGCAAAAGCCAGGGGAGGGAACCGACCTGAGGTAGGGGACGAGGGCATCACAAAGCTGTTCCAATAGCACCACCAGCAGATCCTGCGGGAGATCCTATTATTGAGGAGCATGGCGAGGTGCCCGCAGTTGAGCCTACCCCGACGGACTTTATGACAGCACCGGGTTTCCAGGAGGTCATGGATCGTATGTTACGGTTCATGGACACCATGACTCAGGCTGGTTTACTTCCATCAGATCCAGCTACATCACAGGCAGGAGGGGGATCACAGACCCCTACTGCTCAGGCTCATGGTCAGACAACTGTAGTGTATCATACTCTGGGTGCACTACCCACGGATGGGGCTCAACCACTTGCTGTAGTGATGCCCACGCCCATACCAGTTGCGGATGGTGAACTGCAGAAGCTGTTGGATAGATGGACTAGACTTCATCCTCCTATCTTCGGGGGTGAGCGTCATGAGGATGCTCAGGCAAGGCAAATATGGTCGCAGATGCCTTAAGTAGGAAAGCAGAGAGTATGGGTAGCCTAGCATTCATTCTAGCAGGGGAGAGGCCACTAGCTGAGGACATTCAGTCCTTGGCTAACAAACTTGTGAGGCTGGATATTTTGGAGCCCAGCCGAGTCATTGCGTGTGTTGTTGCTCAGTCTTCGTTATTGGGATAAATCAAGGCCCGGCAGTTCGATGATCCCCACTTGGTGGTTCTTAGATAGATAGTGCAGCAGGGTAGTGCCAAGGAGGTCGCTATTTGTGAGAATGGTGTTCTACGACTCCAGGGTCACCTATGTGTTCCTAATGTTGATGGTCTAAGGGAGAGGATCATGGAGGAGGCTCACAATTTGCGGTATTCCATTCATCCGGGTGCTACGAAGATGTATCGTGACTTGAGGCAGCATTATTGGTGGCGGAGGATGAAGAAAGACATAGTGGAGTATGTGGCTAGGTGTTTGAATTACCAGCAGGTCAAATATAAGCACCAGAGGCCAGGTGGCCTAATTCAACAGATGCCTATACCAGAATGGAAGTGGGAGCGTATTATTATGGATTTAGTAGTTGGGTTGCCCCGGACCTTGCAGAAGTTTGATGCAGTATGGGTCATCGTGGATAGGTTTACCAAGTCGTCACACTTTATATCAGTTGTGACTACTTACACTTCAGAGAGATTGGCTCAGATTTACATTCGGGAGATAGTCCGGTTGCATAGTGTTCCTGTTTCCATCATATCAGATAGAGGCCCTCAGTTCACTTCCCATTTCTGGAGAGCTATTCGGGGTGAGTTGGGGACCCGTGTGGAGCTTAACATAGCATTTCAACCACAGACCAATGGGCAGTCGAAGCAAACATTTCAGATCTTGGAGGACATGCTTAGAGTATGTGTGATTGACTTTGGAGGACAATGGTATCAATTCTTGCCTTTGACAAAGTTTTCTTACAACAACAACTACTAGTCCAGCATCGAGATGGCTCTATTTGAGGCTCTATATGGGCGGCGATGTCATTCTCCTATCGAGTGGTTTGAGCCTGGTGAGGCTGATTTGTACGGCACAGACTTGGTGCAAGATGCCTTGGATAAGGTAAAGTTTATCCAGGAAAGGCTTTGCTTAGCTCAGTCGAGACAGAAAAGTTATGTGGATCAGAAGGCGCATGATGTATCATTTATGGTTGGCGAGAAGATCCTCTTGAAAGTCTCGCCAATGAATGGTATTATGAGGTTCGGGAAAAAGGGCAAGTTGATCCCAAGATCCATTGGCCTATTTGAGGTGTTGAGGCGAGTTGGGAAGGTTTCTTAAAAGCTTGCTCTACCCCCATCTTATCGAGGGTTCATCCAATTTTTCACGTGTCCATGCTCCGGAGGTATCATGCCGACTTGTCCCATGGGTTGGACTTCAGTACTATTCAGCTGGATGACAGCTTGGGTTATGAGGAGGTGCCAGTTGCCATTGTTGATAGACAAGATCGCCAGCTAAGATCCAAGAGGATTTTAGTGGTGAAGGTCCAGTGGAGGGGCCAACCAGTCGAGAAGGCAACCTGGGAGTCCGAGGAGGACATGCGGAGCAAATATCCGCACTTATTCGGCACCTCAGGTACTTTTCTATGTCCGTTCAAGGATGAACGTTTGTATAAGAGGTGGATAATGTAATGACCCAAAAAGTCATTTTGCTTTTTAGAACCTCTTCCCCCTAAATAAAAACATCCCGCGCCTGCTTTAACTAATTTACGACCTGCGGGGATGGTTGGTTCGGGATTTGGAAGAGTTTGGGTTGAGCTAGGCTTATTTGATTCCTTTAGATTTCTTAAAAGGTTAAGTTTGACTTTGGTAAACATTTTTAACAAATAGACCTGGATTTGTGTTTTAACGGTCCCGGAGGGTCCGTAGGAAAATACGGGACCTGAGCGTATGCCCAGAATCGAATTCTGAGGTCCCTAGCCCGAGTAATGAATTTTTATTAGAAATTGTTAAATTGAAATTCTAAGGATTTAAAGAAATTAAAAAATGATTGATCACATTTGTATCGGGATCGTATGTTGGTTATGGAACCCAGTACAAGTCCAATATAACATTTAAGACCTGCCCGCAAAATTTGGTGTCAATCCGAGTAGCATAAGTACGTTTCGGCATGTTAGAAGCTAATTAAAAACTTGAAGTTCATAAGTTTGATTCAATTGGTTTTAGGGGTGATTATTAGATTTAGCACTGTTTCGGGTGTTCCGACGGTTCGAGCAAGTCCGTTTTATGATTTTAAACATGTCGGTATATTTGGGCGGGGCCGGGGAGCCCCGAGCGTTAATCGAACGAGGCTCGAGTGAATTTGGAAATTTTAGAAGGGGCTGAAGCTACAACTATCTGTCATAACCTTACCTACGGTTGGCCAGCCTTAGGAGTGAGAACGCAGAAGTGGTCAATCTTATGCAGATGCGGCCAAGCCAGGCCAGGCCCAAAGCCGCAGAAGCGGAGCAGCAAAAATGGCTAGCAACTTGCAGATGCGGCCCAGTGGCCGAGGTGAAATTCCGTAGAAGTAGGCTCCCTTATGTAGATGTGATGGCCGCAGGTGTGGCCTAAGACAGCGGATGCGGAAATCGTTGAAGCAGTGTGCCTCATTTAATACGGGCTCCATCCTTTTTACCCATTTCTCACTCGTTTATTGAGCGATTTTGGAGCTCTTGAGAGGAGATTTCCACCTAGCATCTAGAGGTAAGTTAACCCCCCTTATTTCTATGTTTAATACTCGAGTTTTGGGTAGATTAACACCAAAATATTTGGAAAAATGAAGGAGTTAGAGCAAAACCTAGGGTTTTGATAAAACTTAGATTTTACCACGAAATTGGTTATGAAACGAAGTAGAAATCATATATTATTGATCCTTAGATTACAAAGAACAACTTTATTTGAAAAATTTCGAAATCCGGGCACGTGGGCCCGGAGTTGGTTTTTAGGAAACTTGTGTTTAAGGTTGGAAAATTACTTTAATAGTTAGAATGCGATCTTGTGATCTTGTATTGACTAGTTCTTACCCCATTTAACTAGTTTTGGATCGTTCGGCTCCAAATTGAGAGTTCGGGTTCGTTCTTGGTATTGGAAGTGCACTTTGGAGCGAGGTGAGTCTCCTTTCTAACCTTGTAAAAGGGAATTATCCCATAGGAGTAATAATTGTATAATTTTCCACCAAATGCGGGGACTACGTATGCACAAGGTGACGAGATTTCGTGCGTAGCTACTATCATGTTAATTTTCCGGGTAGTTTAGGGCACGCATCATGCTATATTTCCAAATATTATGTCTTCTTGCTAATATGATCATTTAGGATATGCTAGAGAATTGGAAATGAACATAAGTGAACATATGTATTGTTGAGAACTTGTATGAGTTTATTTGAATATAAATGCACTTTCATGTATTTTCCTGATGATAATTGATATTTGTGGATCGGGCCGATCACCGCAGTAGAAATAGATGCTTCTATGATTCGCACCATTCGACCCTCTAGCAGTGCACAATTTCTTTTCTGTTTGATCGGGCCGTCGACTTCGGCATATTGTGCGCATGATATCTATGTCAATTAGTACTGATGACTTGCTTGTTAAATTGTTTGAAATGTAAATGGCCAACTGTGATATTATAAGGACATGACCTAGTAATTCTTATTACAACTATTATATAATTGTGATCTTCATGCCTAGCATAACACCATCTTACATTATTTGACCCTAGTAGCTATTAAGTCTACCTCTCGTCTCTATTTCTTCGAGATTAGACGGGATACTTACAGGGTACATATTGTTTATGTACTCATACTACACTTCTGTACTTAATTATACAGGCTCTGAGGCAGGTACATCTGGCTATCAGATAGGTGCACGTCCCTGATCATAGTCCGAGACTTCCACGGTGAGCTGCTTCCCTTCCTGTGCTGATCAGCAGCTTGATGGAGTCTCTCTTACTTTGGATTGTCTATTCTGTTTCAGGCAGTATGATAGATCTATTATTTTGTATATTCTACTAGCTGCCCACGGCTTGTGACATCAAGTCTTGACACACACATTAGTAGACTATTCTTTTGGGTTGTATAACTTTTACTGAATATTGCTTATTATCACATGTTTTAATTACAAATTAAAATAAATATTGTAACTGTTTTTAGTAAGAAAATAAGAATTCACTAATATTTCTGCGTAGGCTTGTTTAACAACGATGTTGGGCGCCATCACGGCCTGAGGAGAAATTGGGTCATGACATAACAGCTATTACAAAGGCTCTGAACCATTTTTTTTTAGCCTATGACATTTTGACGTCTTAAATGTATGACATTTCAACTTAAATTATATTCAAAAAATACATAACTACTTAGTAGTATGGTGGCCTGAGGAAAAAAAAATCTGGAAAGAATAGTACTGAGTTAGCATAACAAAATCACAGGAAAAGCTCAAAAGGAACCGTTATTTGCACCATAGGTTTTTTCCCACTTCACGTTTGGTCAAATCACACGTAACTTATGATAACTCCACTGAAAAATAACACAGAAAATAAAAGTTTTAACTTTAAAAAAATTTAAAGGTCTTTTTCTTTCCAATCTTTTAAGCTTAACAGGTATAAGTATATAACTTTATAACCTCATTACCTATATGGAGAGACTGTACAATGCGAAAAGTTTGATATCCTCAAATTCTACTAATAAGTTATAATAATATGCAATTAGTATTTATGAACCATTCGTATTATAGAAATAAAGTTAAGTCAAATAAATACCTTGTAACAGTCGTAGTTCACTTAAATTTGGTAGAAGAAGATCTGTATGCACATTTGAAGTTGACAAACCACATCGCATATCTTGTTCTTGCATTGAATTTGGATATTGTGCCTGAGACTGAGACGATAAAATGTGTCCACAACTCTTTATGGGTGTACTACGTATTCGAGTAGGATTTTGTCGATTTATTATGTCTGTTAATTGTTGTTTCATTTTTCCTTTTTCAAAAAGTATTCATTCTGATAGTAGCAGGATCAACAAAGTCTGTAAACCATAAAACAAAAGAATTTGCTAATTCTTATAAGATGAAAAACTTAGGAAAATATCAAACCTATAAAGGATGTCGTGTCAGGACGTGTTTTATTTATAAATTTATTCCTATGTTTACAGACCAAAGTACATTTGAAGTATCAAAAAAGAAGGTTTTACTTCATTGACCCTAAATTTATTCAAGGAATTTAAGAACAATAAAAAATAGTTCCTGCAGAGTAATATATACAAAATAGTCAACTAATATAAAGTATGTTTAAAGCCACCACCACTCTTAAAGGTAAAAATATAAGTAATGAAGGGCTTATTTGTTTTGTGGTTTTCTCTAATTGCAACAGACTAAAGTATGTAGTGTCACGACCCAACCCCGGTCGTAATGGCGCCCAACACATTGCTAGGCAAGCTTGACCAACTTTCAATCTTAACCCATTTCTTATAAAATTCATTACCAGCTAGCATAGTTTAAATACCAATTTAGCATAATAAAAGTCAGAAACAGTAAGTTAAATTTGCGGAAGTCAAAGATAATACCACTACATAGCCCACCGATCCGTTGTCATAAGTCAAGTACCTATATTACAAGTATGAACAACCTAATACAGAAATAGTCTAAGAATGTGGAAAATATTAAGATAGAAGGAGAAATCGGGTCTGCAGATGCCATGCAGCTACCACGATAACTCCGGCAAATGCTGATCAACGAGAAAGTTGTTACTCAGCCTCTAGACACCTGGATCTGCACGCAAGGTGCATGGATTAATGTGAGTATTCCGACCCAGTGAGTAATAATTATAAATAATGGCTGAAAGCATGAAAATACGTAAAGGCACAAAGCAAGTCTATATCAAAGCAGTAAAATCACTTAAAGCAGTAAACCGGTGAAGAAGTCGAATGAAATCTCTTTAAATCAAGTAAAACAGGTAATTTAACAGGTAAATAACAAGTAGAAATCTGCTCCTCGGGCACAGTATTAATCACTTAGTACACATTTTCAGCACTCGACTCATATCTCTCACAATAACAGAAATCAGAATAACTGCTGCGGCATGCAGTCCGATCTGTACATCGCTGCAGCGCGCAGCCCGATACATATAGATAGTCGATTGCGCTCACTAGGGGTGTGCAGACTTGATGTGCCGGAGAATTTCGGTACATTTCAATACTAATTGCTTAGATTCTAGCTTGTTTTAATGCAATTATAACTGATACTCATGTAGATTTGTTGTTTTTACAGCACAAGAGGAAGGTAAGACCAAGGATATGAAAATGAAAGCAAAAAGAGAAGAAAAGAGCATAATATTGCACAAGTGCAAATCTGCAGCCCATTCTGCGGTCGCAGATAACACATGCGGACTGCAGAATCGTATCTCAAATCGCAAAACATTACAGAGTCTGGAGCTAAAAACCATGTCAAGAATGCGGCGTAATCTGCGATCGCAGAATCAACATGCAGACCGCAGATGTGCCGCAGAATGAACAAGAAGAAAACTTAGGGTCAAAGATGCGATGCAATTTGCGGTCGCATAACTCAAATGCGGACCGCAGAATGGAACTGCGATGAAGGCCTGACAACTAGGGTTTTGGATCTG
>MU782700.1:11965-130244 GCA_026770625.1 Nicotiana glauca | reverse complement strand
GCTCACTGGGGTGTGTACAAACTCCGGAGGGGCTCCCAAAGCCCAAGCGCTAAGCACGGACAACTCACGTGCCATCATATCAATACCTGGATCCGCACGGACAACTCATGTGCTATGGTATCAATACCTGGACCCGCACGGTCAACTCACATGCTATGCGGACAACTCACGTGCTATGATATTAATATCCTCACAACCAGGCCATCATACCAATACCTGGATCCGCACGGTCAACTCACGTGCTACGCGGACAACTCACGTGTTATGGTATAAATACCTGGATTCGCACGGTCAACTCACGTACTACGCGGACAACTCACGCGCTATGGTATTAATATCCTCACAACTAGGTCCTCGTCCTCACTCAATCATGTACCTCACTAGCCTCACCATCATCAACAAATAAGGGGAAACAACCCACACCACGTATCACATCATATTAGCAATTAATAGAGACTGAGAAAAACATGTACAATAATTTCTATGACTGAGTACAAATAATGTTAGCATGCATAAAGCCTAAGCATGATCTCTAACATGAAGGCAAATAAGTTCAACAACAAGTAAACACATGACCACCGATAATAGCCATTAGTCCTCACAACCTCACAGGACGGACCAAGTCTCAATCCCTCGCGGTGTACACCCACACGCCCGTCACCTAGCATGGGTATCACCACCAAAAAATCACATGATATCAATTTCTCCGGGTTTATACCCTCAAAGCCAGAGTTAAAACTGTTACTTTCCTCAATATCGTAAAATCCTACTCCGGGATGTCCTCGTCCCTCGACTCGGTCTCCAAAATATTTGAATCTAACCGTAATCAGAATACTACTATCAACATAGTCTAAAGAATCGAATTACACAATAAAAACTACATAAACATGCCAAAAATCCGAAATCGGCCAAAACTCGGCCCCCGGGACCACGTCTCGGAATCAATCAAAAATGGTAGAATAATAATCCTCATTCTCTCCCGAGTCTAACCATATAAAATTTGTCAAAATCGGACTCAGTTTGGTCCCTCAAATCCTCACTTAAAACACTCCAAAACTCAAACCCTAACTCCCTCAATTTCACTTTGAAATCATCAATCAAATCCCAAAAACGAAGATGGATTCATAAATTATAATCAAAATCGAGTAGAGAACACTTACCCCAATCCACATGCTGAAAGTCGCCTCCAAAATCGCCCAAATCCGAGCTCCCCAACTCAAAATATGGCCGAATGAACAAACCCTAGTTTTGTATATTTTTCTACCAGCTATTCTGCCTCGTTTCTCATGCCAAACTATCCGTAAACTCGTATTTTATAACTTCAATAGATTTCTTGTGAAATTTTAATCAAGTTAGGCTTTTGAATCACTCAATTTGACCTTATAATGAAGGAGATATGTATGTTTTAATATTTGCAAATAGTGCAGATCTTTAAATACGCTGCAAGTGGCAATTTCGTAATTAAACTGAAAAATCTGGCAACCTAATTCTTAGTAAAATGACCATAAAATCTTCATACGATATCCAAATTCAATGATTCTTTTTGTTACGGTTCCGTAATTACGATACGGATCTAATGCTTCAATAAAAAGTGAAATCGAAGCTCATTTGTTCAATATGATATACTCACACGAGGCCCACGGGACCTCAACTAAAAATTTCAAGAAGTCATATATCACTACCCGAACTTAGTCGAACCTCCAGAACACCCAAAACAGCATCAAAACACCAAATCAACCTCGAATTCAAGCCTAAAAATTTCTAAACTTCCAACTTTCGCCAATTCAAGCTTAATTCTACCACGGACCTCCAAATTATATTCCGGACATACTCTTATGTCAACAATGACCAACGAAGCTAATCGAATCATAAAAATCCAAATCCAAATTCGTTTACTCATAAGTCAACTTCCAATTGACTTTTTCTAACTTAGCTTTCTAACTAAGAGACTAAGTGATCATTTCACTCCAAAACTACCCCCGAACCCAAACCTACCAACTCGATACAACTCAACACAGTTGAACAACATATAAACAAGCATAGATGGGGGGAAATGGTGCTATAACTCTTAGAACGAAGGACCGGGTCATTACATCCTCCCCCTCTTCAACAAACGTTCGTCCTCAAACGAGTCTAAAAACATACCTAGAGTCTCAAATAGGTGAAACCTTCAGCAATACCTTCTCATCACATTCAAATCATATGAACTGATCTCGCGGTCACAACATACTCATCACATAGCCATCTAGCCACCATTTCCACTAATAGTGACACTACCAGACATATAGGTCTACAAGCACGCACTCACATAATCAACACCTAAGTACTCAATCTACAGTCAAAACGCAGCCTCAAGTCCTCCAGACTGGCCCAACATCAACACACATAAATCACATCTCGCACCTCATCCAGGGAATCACAATCTGTCAATGCACAACTGATACCGAGCGCTCGTGTGCGCATACAAATGCGTGGAAAGAAGTCAAATAGTTACACTTTAGGCTGAAACAATATTGCACGATAAGAATTCAAGAAGGTGAAGTTTTCCTAAAGGTTATGCAGCCACTCGAAGATAAGTACAGACGTCTCCGTACCGATCCGCAAGACTCTACTAAACCCGCTCATGATTCGTGAGACCTATGTAACATAGGCTCTGATACCAACTTGTCACGACCCAAAATCTACCATAGTGGTGATGGCGCCTATCGTGTTACAAGGCAAGCCTATTCCCAAAATATTACTACTAAATCGATAATAAGAATTTAATAAAACATTTTCAACATTTGAATTTCTCATAAACTATATCAACTCCAAATATAATTAATATAAAATACATAAACGAGTCCCAAACATCGAGGTGTCACTAAGTCATTAGCGTCTAAAACTATGAACTAAGAAATATAATTGTCTAAAATAAGAAATGACAAGATGAGTAACAAGGTCATGCGGACGCTAGCAGCTACCTTGCAGTCTTCAAAGATAGTCGGCCTGAACTCAACGATCACCGCGCTCTAACTCACCTGGATCTGCACATAAAGTGCAGGGTGTACTATGAGTATTTTATTGTGTTAAAATTAACAAACAATATTGATGAGATTTATGGTGATTATTCTTACTTAATATTAATGCAGGTCCTTCTGCCGACAAAAGAAAAAGAGGCAAAACTCTGATGCCAAGTGTTCATGGTAGGAAAGAGTGCAAGCTAATTGTGCTAAATGAGAACAATCACCCCATAGGTCCTATTGATGATGTTGTAGCAGAGTTGGGTAGCTTCCTCGACACATTGGCAAGGAATGCGGCCTTTCGTCCTCTTAATGTGTTTAATTGGAGGAAACTTGAAACAAAAGAAGATATGTGGAAATATATCAACGTATGAAGTTCGCAATATTCTGTAGATATTTCATATTTTTATACTAACCTAACTGTGCCAAATTTGTAGGAAAAATATGACATTTTCTGATGTTGCAGAAAGGTGGGTTTTTGATTCAATTCAGAATGCTTGGAGAAAGTATAAGAATCAATTATTGAAAGACCATTATAAAGCCTATAAGAATGACGAGCTTCGAATGGAGAATAGGCCGGTTGATGTTCCTGAATCTCAATTTAGGGATCTTCTTAATTATTGGAACTCTCATGCCTACAAGGTAAAACTAAGTATTATCCCATGATTTGCTGAGAATGTCTGGTTTATGTTTAATTAGAAATCACTGAACTACCTTCATACATCAAATGCACTTAAGTTACATAACTTAGTACACAATTTAAGCTTGATTTGAATATGTTGGGATAACTGAACTGGAGAACTCTGTGTTCATTGGCTGATTTGCAGAAAATATCCCAAACTAATACTGAAAATCGCAAAAAAGTTGAAATATCCACACATTGCTGGCAAAAGAATTTTTACTCGAATATGCGAGGTTTGATATTTTTTTTCTTATTACTATTCTTTTAAGTATGAACATATTAACTTTAATCAGAAATAATTTTATACCACATTTCATATAATCAGGAAAAAAAAGAAAGAAACTTCTGAGCCTCAATAAAGCAAGGACAACTTTGTGGCTACAAGAAAAAGAAAACCTAATCGAATATACAAGGCCTCGTATACAGATACTCTTAATAAAATTGTATGAGTTATTAATTTGGTATTGTAGGCTGAAATGGAAAGAATATAACAAAGACAAGAAAGTGAAGGACAGTCAATTAATCGACGCATTTGTATCAGTCATGGGACCTGAGCATCCAGGTTGCCTAAGATTGTATGGATGTGGAGTTACCAAGACTTCCTTAAAAAGAAAAGTGGGAGATTTTGTGTAACGATCCAACCGGTTGTTTTGAGCTTTTACACTTTGATCGCTAGTCCTCGGGCATGACTTGACCTGTGTTATGCATTATGACCGATGTAGATTGTTGGTTTTGGCTTTGAGGAAAAATCGTAATGAATTTGAAAGAATAGTCTAAGTTGAAGGCTTTGAATTTGAAAGGGAATACCAAGAGTTGAGTTATTTGTAAATGAGCTCGGATCGAAATTTTTATGATTTGTCTAGCTCTGTTAGGTGATTTATGACTTAGGAGCGCGATCAAAATGCATTTTTGAAGTGTGTGGAAGGATTTGGCTTGAATTGACAAAGTTAGTATTTCGGCGAATTTCGGTTGATAAGTGATATTTTGATCCGATGGTCGAAATGGAATTCCGAGAGTTGCTGTAGCTTCATTAAGTGATTTGGGATGTGTGTGTAAAATTTCAGGTCATTCGAATGTGGTTTGGTCGGATTTTTTATCGAATGCGTGTTTCAAAAGTTTTAGAATAACTTAGGCTTGAATTCGATGTAATTTGACGGTTTTGATGTTGTTTGAGGCGTTTTAATGATTGGAACAAGTTTGAATGATGTTATAGCAGGTGTTGGTGTTTTTGGTTGAGGTCCCGGGGGCCTCGGGGTGATTTCGGATGGCTAACAGAGAGATTTGGACTTGGGAGATTTTGATTTGGCTGTTGCTTCTGGTATTTCCACTTCTGCGAAAATGGGACCGCAGAAGCGGCATCACATGTGCGAAGAGAAGACCGCAGAAGCAATTTTGGTTGGTGCAGCAGGCTTCACAGATACGGTGGTTTTTCTACAGAAGCGGAACCGCATCTGCGAGCGAAGGACCATAAAAGCAGAAGTTTTAGACGTTAGTGGAAGCTGCAGAAGTGGCACGTGGTACGCAGAAGCGGACCGCGAAAGCGGAAAATTTTCCGCAGAAGCGAAAATGTGTTGGGCAAAAGGTTACAACTTCATTTCATCTGCGATTTTGGGCCATTTTTCACCCATGGCTAATCGTTGTTGGAGCTTTTTGGAGGAAATGAAAGAGGGATTCAAGAGGAATCTACTTGAGGTAAGAATCTTGGTCTTGAAACTTGATTTAATTGTGAAATCCACCTAGAAATTAATGGAAATTAAGCCTAAAATTAAAGAACTAGGTCTTGGAAATTGGAGATTTTTAAATTGAGATTTGATAGGCCATTTGAGCTCGGATTTGGGAGTTCTTGATATATATGAACTCGTGGGAAGATAAGGAATCTATTGATGTGAAAATTTCTAAGTTTAGAGAAGTGGTCTTGGGGCTCGGGTTTTGGTAATTTCGGTATTTATGCCCATTATTGTTTGTCTTCGCTTGGGCTTTGTTCCCTTAGCATATTGTGATGTATTCGCTCTGATTGTGGATATATTCGATGTGCGTTGACGCCTATTTGAGGTTCAAAGGCATCGCAAGCTGGAGATTTTGCCGGTTCGAGGTGAGTAATGATTGTAAATGATGTCCTGAGAGTTTGAAACCCCGGATTGCACATCGTAGTGCTATATTGAGATGAGACACGTGCTGGATGATGAGCGTGGGGTCTTTTACTACTGGGGATTGTGACTTGGTCAATCCCGATTGATAATTTTACGCATATTTGACTGAAACTTATTTGTTATCATCATGATTTGGGCTGATTGCCATATTTGTGCTTCGTGCCAATTATTTGAACCCCTCCAGGATTTCTATTACTGTTTTGACTTATTACTTGAACTCAATCCTGTTGATATCTACTGTTTTACAAACTCAGCCACTTTTACTCAGGTTTCTAACTCAAATGATTTTTCTAAATGATGTTTTGGGTTGAGAATTACTGTTTTACTAATGCCCGGGGGGCTTGTGATGATTTTCGGAGTGAGTGAGGCTGATGGCCATATGTGAGGTTATGCTGAGTGATATAAGGCCGAGGGCCTGAGATACTTTATATGCCATGAGGTGGCTTGAGTGATGTGACGCCGAGTGCCAAGTGATATGAGGTCGAGTGCCAAGTGATGATGCCACGAGGTAGCTTGATAGTGCACTTGGTCCGTAAGGGGCGCCTTTCAGAGTCTGCACACCCAGAGTGAGCGTCGTCGACGATATATGGATCAGGCTGCATGCCGCAGTCAGATATATGGATCGGGTTGCATGCCCCAGCGAGATGTGGATCGGGCTGCATGCCGCAGTGGTTACTATATGATACTATTCAGAGAGTAATCTAAGAGAGAATTGCCCGAGGAGCTGAGATGTTCTGAGAGTATTCTGAGAGTGAGCCCGAGGGGATGGTACTGTTTTGAGATATTGCCCGAGGGGCAAACTTTTATTTTGCTCATCTTGCATACTTACATGCCTTTTTACCTAATATACTGTGGTATTTGTGCCCGAGGGACGAATTTTCTGTGCCTATCGGCACTAACTATTTTGAAATCATTTCGTAACTGTTGTAAAGATCATTTTCAAAAGAGATTTAAACTGAGCCAAGAAATTTCTAAAGATTTCACAGCTTCACTGTTTTCTCAAAGGCTTGTACACTGCTTGTATACAGTAGATTGGTTGCTCTACGTGATTTCTTAATGCTCAGCTATTATTTACCCTTTTTACTCACTGAGTTGGAGTACTCACTTTTCTCCCGTAACTCGTCTGCAGATGCAGGTATTTATTCACCCGGTAGCGGGTTTTGGCTGATTGGAGGCAGAGCTATAGGAGTTTAGCGAGGTGACTGTCAGCGTTTGTAGCGCTGCTTCCCTCTCTTTTGTTCATTATGACTGTTCCGTGCATTTTTAAGCCTTGTATAACTGTATTCACACTCTAATAGATGCTCATGACTTGTAACACCCCGATTAGGGTTGTGTTGGGTTGTACTTTCACTAATTAATATCATTAAATCATATTTAAACTGTTTAACTGCTTAAAAGTAGTGTTCTGAAATGGTCTGGCTGGCCTTGTCTTCACGAGAGGCGCCATCACGACCGGAGCGGGGTTTAGGTCGTGATAATTTGGTATCAGATCCTAAGTTATATAGGTCTTACGAGTCATGAGAAGGTTTATTAGAGTCTCGCGGATCGATACGGAGACGTCTGTATTTATCCTCGAGAGGCTGCAGAACCTTTAGGAAAACTTCACATTCTTGAATTCTTATCGTGTGTCCTTGATTTAGCTTGAAAAGTAACTTTCTAAATTCCTTCCACGCGTTCGTATGTGTGCATGAGCGCTCTGTATCAGATGTGCCTTGATGGCTTGTGATTCACCGATCAAGGGGCGAGATGTGATCTTAGTGAGCTTGATGTTGGGCCATTCTGGAGGACCTGAGGCCGAGTCTTTGCCTATGGCTTGAGCACCGAAGTGCCGATTGTGTGAGCAAGTATTTTGAATTTATATGTTTGGTATTGTCCCTATTAGTGGGAGTGACGGCCGGTTGGATACGTGATGAGTATGTTAGTATTGCAATATGTATCTATGTAAATTGGAAGTGACGAGGAAGGTCTGCGGGATGATAGATGAACTATTAAGTATATGATTTCCATTGTGAATGGATGTGTAGCTCCGAGTTATGGGTGTGTGAAGAATCTTTTCGTGTCTCCTAGTTGGGGTGAAGTAAATTTTATATTGTGGTATGAGTTCAGACTCAGGAAGGCTAAGTGGTTGTGTAATGTGTATGACAGTGGAAGGTATATGAAAATATTATATTGAGGCAAAACAGGTGGGTTATCTCACGCGGAGTGTGCTGAAGTGGTGTGACCCTTATGTGTATGTTAGAAGATCTCATGTGTAATTAAAGGGTACCTGTTGAAATTTGAAATGTTAGGTCGCTTAAGAGAGTGGGCTTAACTGTTGCGGGGATGAATGCGAGAATTTGCAGAAGGTTTACAGTACTGGATGATCCGTGTTTTCACAAACTTATAAATGATTTGAGTTTAATCTCACTATGGTATTGTGGCATCATAAGAGTAAAAGTGTTATGAGTTATTGAGCATATCTTGATCTATGGCTTCGAGCCAAGTGGGGGAGTCTGCTGTGAGAAATTGATTGCATGGTTAGGTGCTATGTTGGTTCCAGTTTGGGCATGCGAGTGAGTTAGCTATGGCTTGAGTGAAGGAAACTTTTGACAAAGGTTATATTATGCTTCATAGGGTATGAGAATCACGGAATGTCTAAAGTGTTGTTGGTAAATAATGCTCGGTGCATAGAGCAGGAAGTTTCTTGGGTGTATTAGGATGAGGATTTCATTTTGCGGGATCGAAGTGCCAATGAGGCACGGGTGTTTCTATTCGTTAGGTCAGGTAAGTTGCGGTTTGAATAAAGAGTGAATGACTTTCGTGAACGGTTCTAATGTGTTCACGATTCTACAGGGGAAAATAGGGTATCTTAAGGTTATGTAGGTTGTTAGATACTATCATTTTCATTCGAAAAGGTCAAGACTTGCGGTATTTCTATGTGAATTATGGGATTCTATGTATCAGTATCAGGAAAGTAAAGGTAACAGACTTAGATTCGCAGGAAGTTCTTCAGAGTAATGTATTCTGGAATGTGGTGTTTATGAGAATATTTGAGAGAATATTCAGCGGCTTATGGGCCTTAGACAGCGTGGAGTTATGTTTGGGTCTCGTCTGGTAAGCCAGGGTTGTGGCATTGTGGTGCTATAGCAAGAGGGAGCATCAAGTTGACAATGAACCAGAAGGAAATTTAAATAGATCGAGTACCTTGATAGTAGACCGAATCGGTATGATAAGGATATGATCAATTCTTTGCATGTGTTCGAGGTAATGGGTTCTTACAGGTATTTTGCAGCAATGCTCATGGGTTTTGATGGCTTGCTTAGCTTGGTCTAGTTAAAAGGATTCAGTCCTGGCAGTTTAAATTGTGCAAACGAAATTGGGAGAGTTCTTGTTGATTTCTACTGTGGTTGGAGAGGTGCATTTTTACGAATATGAGAGGCATGGGATGTGTAATGATTTTTCATCAAGATGGGATCAATGGAAGTTCTTGACTAGTTGAGTGTGTAGATGTCTGTGGCTCGGAAGGGAGAAAAAAGTTTTCCTGTTATCCTTGGATGGTATGGTATATGCGGTATGTTGTGGATGGTCGAGATTTGTGTGTATGAGGTTTCAGTTCATTTCTGAAGGGAAGTTCATAACACTCTTAGGCACCGGGTAGCCTTAGATGATTAAGGAACTGGTATTGTTAATTTGAAAGTGATTTGACGAGAGTATAGGTTTCAGAAAAAGGGCAATGTGATTAATTTGATGGCACATTAGTAGTATTGCGGCACTTTCAAGCTGGATCGACTCCTGATATTCAAGTCGCTTGTATGGAATATGAGAATTTTAGAATATCTTTAGTGAAATGACTAGTTACCTGAGGTGTGATATGTATTCAGACGGCGGAATTTGGGATCAGGTATGGTGATTTGTGTGCTACATGGAATTGGATACAAAAAATTCTCGTATTCAGGCTATGTTATGGTCGTAGATCGTGTATATCAGCACTGTTTAGAGACTATCAGGGTTTGGAGACCCGATCGAACCTTTTGTTGCTTGGGATATTAGATCTTGGATGTGACATTGGGTTCAAACTGGTTGTTTTCTTGTTTTGTTATTCTGGACTATTGCGATAAGATGGCACGATTGGCTATGTCGGGAAATGCCACGGATTGAGTGGCGATGTTCGTCGGATTATGTCATATTGGGTATTTTATATTTTGAAGACCTAGAAGATGGCTGGGAAAGATTGCCTTTCTTATTAGTGGTCTTGTGACGAGTGTCATTCCTAAGTATACTCATATTGATTCAATCCTAGTGGTGAGGGACTTCTCGGAGGTGTTTCGTGTGGCTAGGCATGTCGCTGGGAAAGGTTATGGATTTTGGTGTTGATTTGGTGCCTTGTATCGCATCGTATAGCATCAACAAAGCTGTAAAGGTGGAAGGAGCAGCTTCAGCCTTCCTCGATAAGGAGTTCGTTGGCAGGCCAATATGGGTGAGTGTTCTATCTTGAGTCGGCTGGGTTGGCTCAGAATAGCATTTTTTAGGGAGTTATTGATTCGACCGTTGTTTAGCTTATCAGTGATCTGGGGAGATACATAAGTTACCTTTCCGTGTTGTGAGATGTTATGAATTGCTTGTTATAGGGACATATAGTGCGGTTCAATTAGGGTCTCTTAGTGGCATTCGAGCGGGAGAGTAATTGAGCGTTGTTTAGAGAACGGCGTATCGGTTATGTCCTATCGGGTTATGTGGCGTATATTATTGTTTCACCGTGGATGTAATGATTTGCTTTGGTTCCAGACATTATGTAAGGCCCCGTTAAATCCCTACTCGAAAACCCGGATCCCGTGGTGCGGACCTTTTTGGATTGGATAATGCATTGAAAAGTCAAGAATAAGTTTCCTGAAAAATGCAAGAAATGCGGTCCAGAATGCGGTTGCAAATTAGGAATGCGGACCGCATATCTGCCGTAGAGTGACTCAGAATGTTGGTTAAAATTGAAGTCCGTTATGCGGTCGTATAATAGAAATGCGAACCGCATAGTCGTCGCATATTTTCCATTGAATTTCGTTAGGGTGAGTTCTGCGGTGCACTTTGCGACCACAGAACATGAATGCGGACCACATTCTTACCACAGACCGAGTCAGAATATTTAGTTTTTTTTTGGGGGGGGGGGCACATTTTGGGGTCCATTATGTGGACCGCATGTTAACTCTGCGATCACAAATGCGATCGCATATTTCACTCGGAGCTCCAATTTTCTAATTTTTAACCCGACTTCCATATTGATATATCTAGTTTATAGCTCATTTTAAGCATTCTTCTGATCATTTCTAGAGAGATAGAGGGTTCTTGAAGAGGTAAAGTCTCCCCCATCAAATTTCTCTACAAGATATGGCTAAATCCTTGAAGAAAATCAAGTGAAGACCCCTAGACCTTCATCTCAAGAGGTAATACTTCATCACCCCAACTCTTATTTGTTTCATTCTCAGATATAAGGGGTCGCTAGTGAGGTTATTCAGGGGTATAACAATGGATTCCTTGCATGCATGTTAAACCTTAGAGTAGTGGGAGGTGGTGAATTGAAGAAGGGTACAAAGTGATATAAATTGCTCTCAAAATGGGGCCTAAGATCGTATTGCACCTCTAGGATTTATCAATATGCTTGAACCAAGCTAGAGTCTCAATCTCATCTCTAGTTTTCGATTTAATTTGTAATTTTTACTCAATAGATCGAAGTGCTAAGAGTTCCGAAAATTTGTAAAAGAGTAAGGAAAGTTTTATTGAGGTATGTATGGCTAAAACCCCCTTTGTATTAGAAATTGAGCTCCGTTGTCATTTACGAAAGTATGGTAAGAGTTGAATTGGCTAGTGTATTGATTGTTATTACGCCTTAATTGATTTGCATATATTTATACATATTCGTGAAGGGTGTCCCTCAATGTGAATAACGTACAAATCTTGACATTTTGATAATTATGAAAAGTGCAGTTATATGTTGGAATACTTGGGCTATAAGCCAACATTGAATGAAAGAATTATTCATGCTAGCTATGTGCTCACTTACATGTGATTGCAACTTGAATTATCCTTGATATATGTGTCTATGATCACAACTTGTAAAATGAATATTGAAAAGGGGAAACGATGTGATGATGGTGGCCATGAGTGCCCTAGGAATTGTTATGATATGCGTGGGATAAATATTTGATGTGTTGACTAATGAGAATGGAGTAATGCCTCTAATGAGGTGACCTAGCCGATCGGGTCGTGATCGGACACCATGCCGCACATATGGTGGTAATGTGCTGATATTGAATAGTGGATAAGGGAAATGAAATATTGATTGAGAGTAATGCCTCCAATGAGGTGACCTAGCCAGTTGGGTCGTGACCGGACTCCGCTCGAGATGGCGGTGGTAATGAGAACAATAGTGAACACGTGACGGAAATGCCCTAATCGATGTTGTGGAAATTGTACGAAAGATTATATGAATTGTTTCTTTAGTTTGCCCATGTTATTTGCTTGTATCTGTTTGATAGTTCTTTCTAGCAAAAAGTTGTTTAGTTATACATACCAGTACAATTCAAATGTATTGACGTCCCTTTTGCCGGGGGCGCTACATTCGTGTTATGATTGTAGGTGGTTCTATAGCAGGCACTCCAGTCCACCGGCAGTAGCACCTCCTCCACTTTCTGTCAGCTGTATGGGTGAGCCCCTTTCCCCTCGGGGCCCGGCGTGGCTTATGCCGCTGTCCTTCCTGGAGTCTATTTTTTTTGTATTTGTGTAAGGTATAGCCGGAGCCATGTTGCCGGTATTTCTATATTATTCTTCAGTTATATTTAGAAGCTCCGTAGGCAGGTTGTGGGTAGTGCCAGGTATTGGAAATTAAAATAGAAATATTGATGTTTGGCAATGATGTATATAACTTGTAATACCCTTAAAGTGGCAAAATGAAGTTGCTAATGAAAATGAGATGGAAATAGTTGGTTATATGTTGATAGAATTTGATTAACGGAGTCTGTCCCTTATTTAATTATGAATTGGGTTGGGTAGTATGTATGAAACCTGCCAGGCTTGCTCAGTCGGGTTTACTCGGTTGAGCGCCGGTCGCGCTCCTTGAATTTTGGGGCGTGACACATCAAATTGTGCATGACTGCCGATTTTGAGCATAGTGACTGGAGGTATTTCATGTGGAGCAGTGTCTGGATAGGGTCGCGCATTGTAGCGAGACTACGTGGAGATATGACCTTTCGGGGTAGATTTATGTGTTCTATTTCTATGATGTGAGACAGGGTCTCAGCTTTGTGTTGTGATTGTACTGATGGGCTTGAGGTACAACTCTTTCGTTTGGGGTCATTTTCATGATTTGAGTATATTCAGACCGTTTCTTATTGGTGCGCGAATTATGCAAGTTGTGACTTAGGCATGTATTGATGTGTCATGTCACCAGAGTGGTGTGTTGGATTCGAGGTGATCATTGGGGTCATTAATGAATACAAACGAATTTGATTTCAGCTTGTTAGAAGGATAATATCGAGGTTCGTCTCGAAAATATGATGTGGTATTAGCCAAAGGGAAGTGACTTCATGAATTGTTGACCTAAGAGATGGTTACAGTTTATTGCATGTTTTATTTATCATTAGCAGTATATATAAGCGTTGCAATAAGAACTTAGTTGATAAGAGGTTTTCTATTGTTATTCGGGTGTTGCGTGCAGCTGCTGTGAATAGAAGTTATCATTTCGAGTGTTTGAGTTATGTGTTATATCATATAATTGCACCTGAGGTTATAGGTATGGGTTATTACAGCTCGTTCGGGCTTATTCTGAATATAGATGTGAGGTTCTGATCTTGTGTATGATTTCGGAAAGTGCAATGTGGTTCTATAATTTATGGGCTAGACTGAATTGTGTGATTTTAGTTAAAATGTGTTATCGGACCTATATGAGATAGGGTGACGTGGGATCACCCCCGGGTGTATTCTAGCTAAGGTCATTCAGCTATTGATTGGCTTCTAGAACAACTCTGGGTATGTTTGAGGACGAACGTATGTTTAAGTGGGGGAGGATGTAACGACCCAACTGGACGTTTGAGCTTTTGCACTTTGATTGCCAGTTCTTAGGCATGACTGGCCCCGTGTTATGCATTATGACCGATGTAGATCATTGGTTTTGGCTTTCGGAAAAAATCGGAATGAATTTGAAAGAATAGTCTCAGTTGAAGGCTTTGAATTTGAAAGGGTTGACCAAGAATTGACTTATTTGAAAGGGTTGACCAATAGTCTCAGCTCGGATTGGAATTTTTATGATTTCGCTATCTCAGTTAGGTGATTTATTACTTAGGAGCGCGATCATAATGCATTTTGGAAGTCTATGGAATGATTTGGCTTGAATTGGCAAATTTAGTATTTCGGCGTATTCCGGTTGATAGGTGAGATTTTGATCCAAGGGTCAGAATGAAATTCCGAGAGTTGATGTAGCTTCATTAAGTGATTTGGGATGTGTGTGTAAAATTTCAAGTCATTTGGACGTGGTTTGGTTGAGTTTTTTATCGAATGCGTGTTTCGGAAGTTTTAGAAGAACTTAGGCTTGAATTCGATGTAATTTGATGGTTTTGGATTGTTTGAGGCATTTTAATGATTGGAACAAGTTTGAATGATGCTATAGGAGGTGTTGGTGTTTTTGGTTGAGGTCCCAAGGGCCTCGGCGTGATTCCTGATGGCTAATGGATAGATTCTAGTATTTCCGCTTCTGCGGAAATAGGACCGCAGAAGCGGCATCGCAGGTGCGAAGAGAAGACCGTAGAAGCGGTTTTGGTTGGTGCAGCAGGTTCCGCAGATGTGGTGGTTTTTCAGTAGAAGCCAAACCGCATCTGCAAGTGAAGGACCGCAGAAGCGGAAGTTTTGGACGTTAGTGGAAGCCGCAGAAGCGTCACGTGGTCCGCAGAAGCGAGATCGTGAAAGCGGAAAATTTTCCTTAGAAGCAAAAATGTTCTGGGTAGAAGGTTATAACTTCATTTCATCCGCGATTTTGGGCCATTTGTCACCAAAAATGAAAGAGGGATTCAAGAGGAATCGACTTGAGGTAAGAATCTTGGTCTTGAAACTTGATTTAATTGTGAAATCCACTTAGAAATTCATGAAAATTAAGCCTAAAATTGAAGAACTAGGGCTTGGAAATTGGAGATTTTTAAATTGGGATTTGATAGGCCATTTGAGCTAGAATTTGGGAGTTCTTGATATGTATGAACTCATGGAAAGATAGGAAATCTGTTGATGTGAAAATTTCTAAGTTTCGAGAAGTGGGCTCGGGGCTCGGGTTTTTTGTAATTTCGGGATTGTGCCTATTATTGCTTGTTTTCGCTTGGCCTTTGTTCCCTTAGCATATTGTGATGTATTCGCTCTGATTGTGGATATATTCGACGCGCGTGGAGGCCGATTTGAGGGGTAAAGGCGTCGTGAGCAAGAAATTTTGCCGGTTTGAGGTGAGTAATGATTGTAAATGATGTCCTGAGGGTTTCAAATCTCGGATTGTACATCGTAGTGCTATATTGAGGTGAGACACGCGCTACATGATGAGCGTAGGGTATTTTAATACTAGGGATTTTGACTTGGTCCGTCCTGATTGATGATTTTACCGCGTATTTGACTGAATCTTATTTGTTATCATCATAATTAGGGTTGATTGCCATATTTGGGCTACGTGCCAGTTATTTGAACCATTCGCATTGTTTTGACTTATTACTTAATCTCAGTCCTATTGATATCTACTGTTTTACAAACTAAGCTATTTTTACTCAGGTTTCTAACTCAAATGATATTTCTAAATGATGTTTTGGGTTCAGAACTACTGTTTTACTAATGACCGAGGGGCTTGTGATGATTTTCAGACTGAGTGAGGCCGATGGCCATATGTGAGGTTATGTTGAGTGATATAAGGCTGATGGCCTGAGATACTTTATATGCCACGAGGTGGCGTGAGTGATATGAGGCTGAATGCCAAGTGATGATGCCACGAGATGGCTTGATATTGCGCTTGGGCCGTAAGGGGCCCCTCCTGGAGTCTGCACAGCCCCAGTGAGCACCGTCGATGATATATGGATCGAGCTGCACGCCGCAGTGAGATGTGGATCAGGCTGCACGTCTTAGCGGTTACTATATGATACTACTCTGAGAGTAATCTGCGAGAGAAATACCCGAGGGGCTGAGATTGGTCTGAGATAGAGCCTGAGGGGCTGGTACTGTTTTTAGATATTGTCCAAGGGGCAAACCTTTATTTTTCTCATCTTGTATACTTACTTGCCTTTTTACCTGATATACGGTGGTATTTGTGCCCGAGGGGCGAATTTTCTGTGCTTATCGGCACTAACTGTTTTGGAATCATTTCGTAACTGTTGAAAAGATCATTTTCAAAAGAGATTTAAACTGAGACAAGATATTTCTAAAGATTTCACAACTTCACTTTTTTCTCAAAGGATTGTACACTGCTTCTATACAACATGTTGGTTGATCTACGTGATTTCTTACTGCTCAGTTGTTACTTACCCTTATTACTCACTGAGTTGGAGTACTCACTTTACTCCCTGCACCTCGTGTGCAGATGTAGGTATTTATTCACCCGGTAGCAGATTTTGGCTGATTGGAGGCAGAGCTATATGAGTTTAGCGAAGTGACTGCCAGCGTTCACAGTGCCGCTTCTCTCTCTTTTGTTCATTATACATGTTCCGTGCATTTTTAGGCCTTGTAGAACTGTATTCACACTCTAATAGATGCTCGTGACTTGTGACATCCTGATTAGGGTTGTGTTGGGTTGTACTTCCTCTAATTAATATCATTAAATCATATTTAAACTGTGTTATGAACTGTTTAACTGATTAAAAGTGGTATTCTGAAATGGTCTGGCTTGCCTTGTCTTCACGAGAGGCGCCATCACGACCAGAGCAGTGTTTGGGTCATGACATTTTTGAACCTCTTTAAGTTCTACTGATGAGGTGATGCAGCGAAAATTGGAGAAAATGGAAGAAAGGATGCATCAAATATTGCAGCAAAAGTTCAATGAACGAAAAGATGCAATCGAACTACAAGTTGCAGTTAACATCATTTCACAACTTAAGCATTTGAATCTAGATTTACGGGTTGATCCCAACATGCTAGCTTTCAATGCTCATTCACCTGGAGAAGCTTCCTCTATACAACAAGCTACTATGCAACTAATCAATCGTCTATCTACTGGGAGTAATAATCAAGGTCAATGCGTACTCCAGATGTTAGACCCCTTCTTTTCTTTGTTTCTTTGTTTCTTTCTACTTTTCCTCCTTCTACTTCTTTTCTAAGGTTTCACTTTAACTTATTTGATCTCTTTAAGGTTATTTCTTCGTCTAACTTATATATGTTAATCAAGAAAGTGTCTGGTTTTCTTCCAGCTTCGTCCCCTCTTATATATATTTGATTATCTCATTTTGGAAATAATCTTTGTACTGTGCGTATATAATAAATGGATGATTCGAAGTTGACTGTTTTATGATTAATAAATGGATGATTCGGAGTTGACTGTTATTGATTATCACATTTTGCAAAAAAATCTTTCTGTTTTGTAACCCAGGAAATTATCAAGGAGAAAATAAAATATATTGCTAAAATACATGAAAGTAAACAGGTATGAGACAAAAGTCAAAAGCAAGAAAAACATCCACTATCAAGCGAAACAATAGAAGTGCATAAGAATTTACTAATAGTGGCTTTTTAATTCTTTAACCTCGTCGAATTCAAATTTTCCACTTCATCCAACAACAGACTGATTCTTTCCTCCAAGTGAACCAGCAAGAAAGATGGTATTAGGCTAAAATATATCCCATCTCAAAGTTTTTGTTTTAATCAATACCTAACTTCATCCTCTATCTCCTTTAAAGTAATAAGAAAATATAGCTATATACTTTAAAATTTAATTTTTATAAGGTTGGCAGAAGTCTACTGAAGAGAATTTCTATCTACTTTGAAACTCATATCTGGCACAATCTATTAAAAAGCTGTACAGGAAAATCAGTGCCTTGGTTACGCAACCTGATGCTATAAAAGCATGATAAAGAGATTTTAGCTGAGTACAAATTAAGAAGTTATCACAATATGCATGAAACCCTATGCTATTTCACTCATACTACTTTTTGGCTCTGCAACCTTATTTTCGAATTTGTGTTGGCTTACCGGGTTTTCGAAAGAAAATAAGCCTCCATATGACTCGAAATAGAACTGGTGGTTCTGCGCCTCTTCCTCTGCCTTTACAATCGAATTGTGATGTTCAAAATGGTGAAATTACACCCAAAAATACAAGTAAAGATGGTGCAAGAGTTATTCTAGGGGCTACTGCTGCAACAACAGCAGCAACTGCTGCTATAGTTGGTCTTTCATAACACTGTATGTCTATATCACTGCTTTGCAACCATTAAACAAAGATGTTTTTTGAAGTTATACTTGGTTTAATAATGTTCATAGGTTTAAAAGTCCAGTTGTTGTACAAGCTCAGAATACAAACTTCAGAAACTTATTTTTTAGCAGTTTAGGGTTAAATATGATTATAGTCTTGGTTCTTAGCATACCATATCAAGAATGTAGTTTATGTTGTCCATCATCTATTATCATGCTCTCAAATGTCATATTCAAGACTTTGCAATCTGGCAAAGCTAGAATTTTGAGTTGGTATTTAACTTATTTCTTTCTAGAATTTTGAGTTGTATTTATCTTATTTCTTTCTCTCTCTTATGGATCTATTACATTCAACTGACTATAATACATTTGAAAACTTTGTGCTTTATGCATTATTAATGGACCAAACCCATTCTTATAACAATACACCAACCCTTGAAGGATAATGACTTTGTTTATCCTCTTTTATAGGTGGAGCAATTGAAGAAAGGGAAGATGGAGATTGTGAAGGTCTAGACCTTACTTAAGAACTTTCAATTGTTGTCCATATTTTAGGAATCTTTTGTTATCAACATTTGAAACTTACTCTAACTTTTGAAGTGTTAAAATGTAAAACTTATGTGATTGGGTTAAAACATTTTGGTTTTGTGGAGACAATATAGATTATGAAATGTTTTATCTTTTTATTTTTATAAATTTCAGGTTATTACAAATTATTATATATGTAAATATTCATTTACAGCCAGAAGATAAATAGTCTAATAGAACAGATCCAATAGCTCTTGCAAACCGTTCCAATATATCTTACAAATTGTTTCAAAGTGTGTGACAAACTGATACAATATGTAGTTAAAACCGTTTCAAAAGAAATAAAACTGTTACCATTTCGTAATGAAACCGTTAGCATATCTGTAAATAAATGTTGCAATAGCTTATATAATCGTTGCAATAAAATATATGGTAACTGCTTCCAACTGTTGTTGTAAACTCTATGGAAATGGTTTTTAACCATTGCAACTGGAAAGATATACTTGTTGCTTCAGACAGAGGAACAACCGTTGTAATAGATGGCCCTTCAGCAACGATTTGGATAATCGTTGCAAGAACTGTTGCTCTAGATCTATTGGCACGGCAACGTATGTAGCAGTCGCTAAACAATTCCAATAACTTTATGGCAACGGTTTACCTATCTGTTGCAACGGTTTTCCGGCTATTGCCATGGGCTCATTTTCCAGTAGTGGGACTTATATTAGTTAATCAAGTATAGAACAAAGCTATGTACTGGAGTCTTTAAGCAATATTTTAAGAACATAGTATTGAACAAGTTATATAGCATACACTGAATAGCAAGAAAACACGTCATGTTGGTTTAGAAATTTAGGTAATATTGGCATTTAGAAATTGCATAAGCATAGATCAACCATAAAGAAGTCGACAAATGGTACATGAATGACACAATAGGAAATGATACATTAGGTATGGATTAACTTATATTAGGAATCTGAAATAAGAAGGAGATGAACTCATGATAAGCAGTAGAATAGCTTTCAGACATACACAAACATACTAGGCTAAGCATGTTGTAGACAGTACGAAATTTAAGGCTTTAGGCAAGTTCTGATGCTAGGTGAAATAAGATGACAAGATAACTTCAAAGCAAAGAGGACCAAAAACATAATAGCATATTTCTTCATCGAAGCTTAAGTAACATATAAAAACAGAGCATGAACATAAGTGTAAAAAATGAAATTGCGAGAGCCAAAGGTACTTACCAGTTACAAGTTAACAAGAAAACAATTGAGAAGAATAATTCCCAGAGGTAATTCGATTAACAGAAACAAAGAGCAGCAGAATCCCCAAAATCCTAGTGCATTAGAGTTCCCAAGGGTTTCGAATGAACCCCGAGCAGTGCTCGCATTTAGAAAGAACAGTCAAATTCAAATGGGCTTGGCTTTCAGCCGACAAAGGTCTCAGATTTTAGAGTATAACGAGTGAGAATGAAAGAATTGTAGTGATTCCAAAGTATCCCTTAGGAGATGTCATGACCCCAATCCCAGTCGTGATGGCGCCCAACACAACTGCTAGGCAAGCCCGACCATTTGCACTCTCAACCCGAGCATGAAGCTCAAAATCAATTATTTGAATATCATTTAACAATCATAATGAATAGTCTCCTAAAGATCTGGGGGTAATGAGTCTAGAGCCTCTAACAATACATAGTAATAAAACTTCATACTACAAATGATCAAAACTGCAGAAAATAATAAAGAGATAGGGAAGGAGTCGGGTCCTGCGAACGTCAGGCAGCTACCTCGACTACTCCAATAATATCCTGAAGCAGCAACTAGCTCAGCTAAGCTCCCAAAAATACCTGAATCTGCACCCATGGTGCAGGGAGTAAAGTGAGTACTTCCAACTCGGCGGTAATAAGAGTAAATAATGCTGAGAATAAAGAAACCACATAAGAGCACTCCATCATGCTATAAAATACAGTACAACACTTTTTAGACAGCAGTTGTTCCATGAAAATCCTTTATAAAACATCTGGATCAGTTTAAATCTCTTTCGAAAAACATCTCTTTCTTTCATTATTATCAGTTAAGCAATTGAATGCGTCATCAAGCAGTGCAAGTTTGCACACCAATCAGCCACTCGGGCACATCATTCATTTAGCAATTTACACCAGGGTATCTGGTCAACAAGGCAAGTAATACATGTATGCCAATGATATATGAGTGCTAAATGTCATGCCACGTAGTACAAACAGAAACCAATGCATGAATGCAATGCAATGCATATGACCATGATGCTGCGGCGTACAACCCGATCCGTTTGGGAGCTCGGGGCTCACTGTGGGGGGTTCAAACTCCGGAGGGGCTCCTAGAGCCCAAGAGCAATATCAATATCACTCCCGCTGCGGCGTGCAGCCCGATCCATGCATAGTCATGAATGCACATAAGCCTCTTGGGCAATAGTCACATAGCAGTTCTCAGCTAAAAATGTCAATTTAGTTTTACAATCTTAGAAAGATGGCTGAGTTTGCAAAATAGTATTTTTAAACCTTAGACCGAGATAGAAATATGCACAGTAATACAAAAACCAGTAATTTAATCCTCGAAGGATTTAAATATTCGGCACGAAGCCCAAAACAAGGCAATCATCCCAAATCATGATAGCATCAAATATTTTCATTCAATCACATAGTGAAATCAACAATTGGGACAGACCAAGTCATAATCCCCAACGGTGCTCTACCTCACGCTGATACCTGGCGTGCAAGTCACCACAATACAGCACTATGATGTGCAAGTCCGGGGTTTCAAACCCTCAGGACATCATTTACAAGTATTACCCACCTCGAACCGGCGAAAACTCTAGCCTGCGTTGCCTTTGCCCCTCAAAATGGCCTCCACGTGCATCCAATCTAACCAAAAATCAAGACAAATATATCATAATATGCTAATGGGACAACACCCAATCGAAAATAATCGAAATATAACAAAAATCTCAAAACTGGCAAAACCCGAGCCCCGGGCCCACATCCCGAAAAATTACGAAATTCATGTTTTCGGAATCCTCGTCTCGCCACGAGTCCGTACATATAAAATACACAAGAATCGGAGTCCATTTGACCTCTTAAATCGCCAATTTAGGCTCTCTTAGGCTTTAAGCCCTAACCACCATTTTTTACCCTTAAATTCCTTGAATTTTCAGTGTTTAATCCTTGTTTTTATACCATAACAACATTATTTGGGGCTACAAGATCATACCTGATGGAATCCCTTCAAAATCTCTCAAATATCGCCCAATATCGCCTCTCCCGAAGTCCCAAAATATTTTTTCTAACTTCAGAAATTTGAACCTCACTGATTCATTAAACACCCAGCATTTTTGCTTCTGCGGTGCAATTGTCGCTTATGCAACTTCCGCTTCTGCGGAAATTGTCCGCTTCTATGGTTTTTCACTTACTCACACTGCGACCGCTTCAGCGGTCTTTATGACCGCTTCTGCGATATCATCCAAGAAGCCCAGGACCGCTTCCGCAGTCACCTACCGCTTCTGCGGTGTCCGTTTCTGCGAAAAATCTTCTGCTTCTACGGAATTTCCCGTCCTTCACAAGACCGCTTATGCGATCAATTGGCCGCATCTGCGGAACCGCTCTTGCGGTCCTTTTTTCCGCAGATGCGGAAATAACAGAAGCTTAAAATTGCAGACCTGATGCAATACTTCAAAATTCCGTTGAATCTTCCGAAATCACCCCGAGGCCCTCGGGATCTCAACCAAAAATACCAACCTACTCCAAAACATCATACGAACTCGTTCCAATCATCAAACCACGTCCATATACACGAAAATCATCAATTCACCACCGATTCAAGCCTAAGTTTATCAAATTCTTCCGAAACTCACATTCGATCAAAACCCAATTAAACGACGTCCGAATGACCTGAAAATTTGCAGACAAGTCCAAATTCACCTAACGAAGCTACTGCAACTCTCGGAATTCCATTCTGACTCCCGGATCAAAATATCACCTATCAACCGAAAATTGCCAAAATACTAACTTCGCCAAAATAGGCTAACTTCTTCACCGGACCTCCAAAATTACTTCCGATTGCGCTCCTAAGCCTTAAATCATCACCCGGAGCTAACCGANAACTTCGCCAAAATAGGCTAACTTCTTCACCGGACCTCCAAAATTACTTCCGATTGCGCTCCTAAGCCTTAAATCATCACCCGGAGCTAACCAAATCAACGGAATTCAATTCCGAGCCCACTAACTGATAAGTCAACATCCGGTTGACTTTTCCAACTTAAGTCTTCTTAAAAGAGACTAAGTGTCTCATTTCTTAATAAAATCACTCAAATTAGATTCTAACGCACCCAATACCGATAATGAAACATAAGGGAACAGAAAATGGGAAGAACGGGGTAGTTACTCATGAGACGAGGGGTCGGGTCGTTACATCCTCCCTAACTTAAACCAACGCTCGTCCTCGAGCGTACTCAGAGTTGTCCTAGAAGCTAACTAATAGCTGAACGACCTCACCAAGCATATACCCGGGTGATCCCACGTCACCCTATCTCATATAGGTCCGACAACACAACATGGCTGAAATTTCACAATCCATCTAGTCCATAAACCATAGTACTACATTTCACCTTCTGAAATCTTACACAAGATCAGAACCTCACATTGTTACTCAGAATACACCCGAACCAGCTGTATTAACCCCCTACCTGCAACCTCAGATGAGACCATGTGATATACCACGCAATCCAAACAATCGAAACGATGGCCTCTATTCACAGCAATTGCCCGCAATAACCAAATACTGTTAGAAAACCCTTTTATTAGCTACAGTCTTATTCCAACACTTTCATATACTGGCAATGGTATATAAAAAACGCGAGAAACCGTATCCATTCCTCAGGTCACCCATACATAAAGCTATTTCCCTGTTGACTCACGCCACAACAGATTTTCAAGCCGAACCTCGATATGAACTCTCTAATCAGCCGAAATCACATCTGTTCGCATTTATTAATGACTCCAACAATTATCTCGAATTCAACGCACCACTCAAGTGATATGGCACCTCATCACAGGACTAAGCCACAACTTGCATAATCCACGCACCAGTGATGGGCGGTCTGAACATACTCAAATCATGATAAATGACTCAAATGAAATAGTTGTACCCCAAGCACAACAGTACCATTACAACACAAAGCTGAGACCCTATCTCACATCATAGAAATAGAGTACCTGAATCCTCCTCGAGAGGTCATAACTTCTCGTGGCCTTGCCACAACGCGCGATCCTATCCAA
Source organism: Nicotiana glauca (assembly GCA_026770625.1). NCBI lineage: Eukaryota > Viridiplantae > Streptophyta > Magnoliopsida > Solanales > Solanaceae > Nicotiana > Nicotiana glauca. The sequence goes on along the minus strand of MU782700.1, from coordinate 106,193 downwards.
ACACTATTACGCATGAAGCACCTCAAGATATTGTGATCAAAATTCGACAGCCACACACAATTGGATGTCTGGAATCCAAAGCAATTCATAGATCTCCCCAAATCACTAGCAAGTTCAATAAGGATTGAATCAACCTATCTCTCAACATTACAACTCGGATCTAACCAAGTTAACTCAAGCTAAACACGTAGCCACATCGGCCTGCCAATGAACTCAGTACCAAGAAGCTTGAAGCTGCTCCTTCCCATTTTAATAACTTCTGTCGGAGCCGTACGATACGGTGCTCGGCACCAAATAAATACCGAAATCCACAATCTCATCCGGCGACATACCCGGCCACAAGAAACGCATCCAAAAAGTCCCTCAATACCGAAACTGAATCAATGGTAGAAACCTCTGCACTGACATCCGCCACGAAGGCCCAATTTAAGAAGGCAATCCTTTATAACCGTAAGATGGTCCTTGGAAATACTGACCACTCTATTAGAACATAGTCCTATGCACCTCGCCACGCAACATGTGGCATTTCCAACGTAGCACACAGCACAATAAACTAGAATAACCCAACACAGAGACAACCAGTCTACCCACCGATAACATATTCAAAATCTAACATACCAAGCAAAGGAAGATCCACTCGGACCTCCAATTCCCAATAACCGCTAAATGGTGCCGATATACACATGATCTATAACCATTGCATAGGCTGTATCTGAGAACTCCCAGTCTTCAACTCCATATAACTCCTAAATCACTATACCTGATCCCAAATTCCACCGTATTCATACACATCACATGTCAAGTATCCATTCATTCCACGAGAAATATTCTAAAATTTCCCTGAACCATCAAACAAACTCAGATATCAACAGTCGATCTATCAAGAAAAATGCCGCAACACTACCGAAGTGCCATCAACTTTAATCACATTGCCCTTTTTCTTTTGAACATATACCCCCGTCAAATCACTAGAATAGCGGTACCATTTTACTTAATCGTCAGAAGATCGATTCTTTATTCACCTGCAGCTGCTCGTGCTGCTTAAGGATTTAATGACTCTCCATTATGAACTGAACCGAAACTTACACACACAAATCCCAATCCTCCACAATATATCGCATCTACCATACCATACTCGGATAACATAAGAACTTTTATCTCCCTTACGCAACTAATCGAGAACTTTCATTGATCCCATTTAGAAGAAAAATAATTACACACTCCATGCTTCGCGTACCCATAAAATATAATCATCTTCAACCCACGGTAAAACCCAATAAGAACATCTCTGCCAACCCCAGTTGTACAAACTAAACTACCAGGACTGAATCCTTTTATATAAACCATGCTGGGCAAACTGCCAGCACTCAAGAGCTTTGTTGCACCATACATGTATGACTCATTACTTCGAACACATACAAAGAATTAATCATATCCTTACCATACCGATTCAGTTTACTATCAACTTATTCCATTTATCCAATTTCCTTCCTATTTCATCGTTAATTTGATATTCTCTCTTGTTGTAGCATTACAATGCCTCAATTCTAGCTCACTACAGGAGATTCAAACATAAGACCACACTGTCTAAGACTCATACGCCACTGAATATTTTCTCAAATGTCTTCCAGAATTACCGCATTCCAGAATACTTTGTTTTGAAGCACTTACTACGAATCTGAATGCGTTACCACTACTTTCCTGATACTGATACTTAGGATCCCATAGTTAACACAAAATACCACAAGTTTTGATCTTTTCTAATGAAAACACTGTATTTAGACACATACGCAACCTTAAAACACATGATTATTACGTGTAAAATCTTGAACACATTAAACCATTCTCAAGAATCATCCACTCTTATCCAAACTGCAAATTACCTAACTTAACGAACAGAACCACTCGTGCCTTAATAGCACCTTGACACCACAGGATATGATCTCATTCAAATGCCAACAAACATCTTTCTCCTTAATACACTGAGCATTCTTTATCCACAACAGCTCAAGACATCCTAGTATTTTCTCAAATCTACGAAAGCGTCGTATAGCCTTTTGTCAAAATTTTGCTTCACCTGTGCCATTCTCGGCTCAATTTCTGCAACCAGAACTGGTTTGTTAGTATACTTTAAGACAAAACCAACATAGCACATAACTGTGCAATCAGCTAATCAATGGCAACCTCCCCAACTTAGCTCGAAGCCATACATATTGCAACACATATACTCTATTGCTGTCGTAATATCATGGTGAGATTAAACTCACTCTTTCACAAGCTTGTGGAGACACGAATCATCAAAAATTTTGACTCTTCTGCAATTCTTGCATTCATTCGCACAACAGTTAAGCCCATTCTTTAGGCGACAAAATTTCCACTAAGTCCCAAATTTTTCAAAAATTTAGGCAGAGTTTTCTTTATAATTGGGCCTATCCACCTGCCAGAGAATCACCAAAACCATCCTAACAACACGTCCACAACTTGACAAAGCATCACAATGTATATCAACAACATTAAATCTCAATACTACATGTATTATATTATCGAAATTGATACATGGACATGCGTTGCACCTATTCGAATCATAACACATATAAAATACCTTTCAACTTCACATAAGGATCATACCACTTAAGGACACCCCGCAGGAGATATCCCACTTGCTTCACCTCAATTTAGTATTTTAGCATGCCTTCTACCATCATATACGTTATACAGCCAATTTAGTCTTTTGAGTCTGAGCTCGTACCGCCGCAAGTATTGTACTACACTTCCCAACTAGGAATACGAAAAATGTTATTCATGCGCCCATAACTCGGGGCTACATAACAAATCATAATAGAAAACGGACAATTAACAGTTACCTATCATCCAACCGACTCCTTCACCACTACCAATTCACTTAGATACATCTCGCAGCACTAACATACTCATCACATGGATATCCGACCGCCATTCCGGCTAATAGGGACTATACTGAACATATAAGTTCAAAACACTCGCTCACACGATCAGCACCTTGGTGCTAAAGCCATAGGCAAAGATCCGGCCTCAAGTCGTCCATACTGGCCCAACACACTCACAATGATTACTTATCGACCCTCGATCGGGGAATCACAAGCCATCAAGGCACATATACTACTGAGCACTCGCGTGCGCACNCAATCCGCGAGACTCTACTAACCGGCTCATGACTCATGAGGCCTAATAACCTAGGCTCTGATACCAACTTGTCACGACCCCAATCCCGGTCGTGATGGCGCCCAACAAAACTGCTAGGCAAGCAAGACCATTTGCACTCTCAACCCGAGCATGAAGCTCAAAATCAATTATTTGAATATCATTTAACAATCATAATGAATAGTCTCCCAAAGATCTGGGGGTCATGAGTCTAGAGTCTCTAACAATATATAGTAATAAAACTCCATACTACAAATGATCAAAATTGCGGAAAATAATAAAGAGATAGGGAAGGAGTCGGGTCCTGCGAACGTCAGGCAACTACCTCGGCTACTCTAATAATACGCTGAAGCAGCAACTATCTCAGCTAAGCTCCCAAAATACCTGAATCTGCACCCATGGTGCAGGGAGTAAAGTGAGTACTTCCAACTCAACGGTAATAAGAGTAAATAATGATGAGAATAAAGAAACCACATAAGAGCACTCCATCATGCTATAAAATACAGTACAACACTTTTTAGACAGCAGTTGTTCCATGAAATCCTTTATAAAACATCTGGCTCAGTTTAAATCTCTTTTGAAAAACATCTCTTTCTTTTATTATTATCAGTTAAGCAATTGAATGCGTCATCAAGCAGTGCAAGTTTGCACACAAATCAGCCACTCGGGCATATCTGGTCAACAAGGCAAGTAATACATGTATTCCAATGATATATGAGTGCTAAATGTCATGCCACGTAGTACAAACAGAAACCAATGCATGAATGCAATGCAATGCACATGACCATGACGCTGCGGCGTACAACCTGATCCGTTTGGGCGCCCGGCGCTCACTGTGGGGAGTTCAGACTCCGGAGGGGCTCCTACAGCCCAAGTGAAATATCAATATCACTCCCGCTGTGGCGTGCAGCCCGATCCATGCATAGTCATGAATGCACATAAGCCTCTTGGGCAATAGTCACATAGCAGTTCTCAGCTAAAAATGTCAATTTAGTTTTACAATCTTAGAAAGATGGCTGAGTTTGCAAAATAGTATTTTTAAACCTTAGACCGAGATAGAAATATGCAAAGTAATACAAAAACCAGTAATTTAATCCCCGAAGGATTTAAATATTCAGCACGAAGCCCAAAACATGGCAATCATTCCAAATCATGATAGCATCAAATAGTTTTCATTCAATCACATAGTGAAATCAACAATCGGGACGGACCAAGTCACAGTCCCCAATGGTGCTCTACCCCACGCTCATACATGGCGTGCAAGTCACCACAATACAGCACTATGATGTGCAAGTCCGAGGTTTCAAACCCTCAGGACATCATTTACAAGTATTACCGACCTCGAACCGATGAAAACTCTAGCCCGCGATGCCTTTGCCCCTCAAATTGGCCTCCACGCGCGTCCAATATAACCAAAAATCAAGACAAATATATCATAATATGCTAATGGGACAACACCCAATCAAAAACAATCGAAATATAACAAAAATCTCGAAACTAGCAAAACCCGAGTCCCGGGGCCATATCCCGAAAAATTACGAAATTTATGTTTCCAGAATCCTCGTCTCGCCATGAGTCCGTACATATAAAATACACAAGAATCGGAGTCCATTTGACCCCTCAAATCGCCAATTTAGGCTCTCTTAGGCTTTAAGCCCTAACCACCATTTTTACCCTTAAATTCCTTGAATTTTCAGTGTTTAATCCTTGTTTTTATACCATAACAACATTATTTGGGACTACAAGATCATACCTGATGGAATCCCTTCGAAATCTTTCAAATATCGCCCAATATCGCCTCTCCCGAAGTCCCAAAATATTTTTTCTAACTTCTGAAATTCGAACCTCACTAATTCATTAAACACCCAGCATTTTCGCTTCTGCGGTGCAATTGTCGCTTACGCAACTTCCGCTTCTGCGGAAATTATCCGCTTCTACGGTTTTTCACTTACTCACACTGCGACCGCTTCTGCGGTCTTTTTGACCTCTTCTGCGATATCATCCAAGAAGCCCAGGACCGCTTCTGCGGTCACCTACCGCTTCTGCGGTTACCTACCGCTTCTGCGGTGTCCGTTTCTGCGGAACATCTTCCGCTTCTGCAGAATTTCCCGCCCTTCACAAGGACCGCTTATGCGATCAACTGGCCGCATCTGCGGAACCGCATCTGCGGAACTGCTCCTGCGGTCGTTTTTTCCGCAGATGCGGAAATAACAGAAGCTTAAAATTGCAGACCTGATGCAATACTTCAAAATTCCCGTTTAACCTTCCAAAATCACCCCGAGGCCCTCGGGACCTCAACCAAAATACCAACCTACTCCAAAACATCATACGAACTCGTTCCAATCATCAAACCACGTCCATATACACGAAAATCATCAATTCACCACTCATTCAAGCCTAAGTTATCAAATTCTTCCGAAACTCACATTCGATCAAAAACCCAATTAAACGACGTCCGAATGACCTAAAAATTTGCAGACAAGTCCAAATTCACCTAACAAAGCCACTTCAACTCTCAGAATTCCATTCCAACTCCCAGATGAAAATATCACCTATCAACCGGAAATTGCCAAAATACTAACTTCGCCAAAATAGGCTAACTTCTTCACCGGACCTCCAAAATTACTTCTGATTGTGCTCCTAAGCCTTAAATCATCACCCGGAGCTAACCAAATCAACAGAATTCCATTCCAAGCCCTCTAACTCAAAAGTCAATATCCGGTTGACTTTTCCAACTTAGGTCTTCTTAAAAGAGACTAAGTATCTCATTTCTTAATAAAATCACTCCAATTAAATTCTAACGCACCCAATACCGATAATGAGACATAAGGGAGCAGCAAATGGGAAGAACGGGGTAGTTACTCATGAGACGATGAGTCCGTTACAGGAGAATTAGGAGAGGGGTTTATATAGTGTTGAAATTGAACGAACAATCATGGAAAACAATTGATTAAACATAAATAAGGAAAGAAAATATCGCATGCAATCAATAACAGAGCCGGCAAAGGAAGAAATTGAATCCCAAACCCTAGTTAGGTTTAACCAACTATAAATCAAACTAGGAGTGCAAGAATCGCCTCCTTTCAAGTGTATTTAGACAAAATATCGTCTGAATCCTTGAAGATCGAAGTCAATTCGGCCTAATTTTGAAAATTAATTCTTGCCAAAAATAGGGCAAGAACATAGCTAACACCACGGACGCGTACAGAATAGCAAAGTATCACAAAATAAGTAAGTGAATTATGGATTGATTCTATTTTAGGGCCGGATTTGGAGAGGATTTTTGTGGATACAGAGGCTAGGGATCGTGAAGAAGAAGGGAGGAGTAGAGAGAGTACAAAGGCACCCGGTTAGGGGGAATTTTCTTTAGGGTTTGGTTTTGGGGATATGTGGAGAATGGGGAATTTATTATGGGTCGTTGATCATTTGAGATCAACGGACCAGATCAAATAGGAAACTGGGTGGGTCAAAAGTAATGGGTCATTTGGTTGGGTTGCTGAGGGATCAAAGAAGTGGGATGGGTATTTGGGCTTGTAATTTGGTCCGAAAATTAGACCTTATATTAGGCTATAAATAAAATATACGAAATTTGATGAAAACAATTTATAAAAATTAATTAATAAATAATAAAAATATTAATTACGCATTAAAATGTTTGAAAATAATAGCTTATCATTATAAAAATTTATAAATATTATTTTATCCTAAATAATGTAGTAAATTTAACTATGCATAGTGTATAGACTATTATTGCAAAATTATGTAAATAGCCTAAAAATAAATATAATTATATAAATGAAGTAAAAATATTATGAAACATATATTTGGATGAAAATAATAATTTTGGATGATTAAGTGTAACGACCTGACCGGTCGTTTTGAGATTTTGTGCTCCATTCGCCAGTTCTCGGGCATGACTATCCTCGTATTATGTATTGTGGCTTATGTAAATCGTCAGTTTAAGATTTCAGGTTAATCGGAATAGATATGGAAGGATGATTCTCAGCTTGAAGCTTAAAGTTTGAAAGATTTGACCAAGTTTAGACTGATTGGTGTATGATCTCAGATTGAAATTTTTATAATTTGGTTAGCTCTGTTAGATGATTTGGGACTTATGAGCGTGATCGAAATGTGTTTTGGAGGTCTGGAGTAGAGTTAGGCTTGAATTGGCAAAATTTAGAATTTTGGCGATTTCCGGTTGATAGGTGAGATTTTGATATAGGGGACGGAATGGAATTCCGGAAGTTGGAGGAGGTCTATTGTGTCATTTGTGACGTGTGTGAAAAAGTTTAGGTCATTCAGACAATGTTTGATAGACTTTTTGATCGAAAGTAAAATTTGGAAGTTTTTGGAATTCTTAGGCTTGAATCCGTTGATGATTTGATGTTTTGATGTTGTTCTGAGTGTTATGAAGGTTGTAACAAGGATATGTTGGCATGTTTGTTTGAGGTCCCGTGGGCCTCGGGTGAGTTTTGATGGTTAACGGATCATGTTTTGGACTTTGGACTTGGCAATTTTGCTCGTTGTTGTTGTAGAGATTTTTGTTCATCGCGTTTGCAGAGGGTGCATCGTGTTCATGAAGGGTGTTTGGTATGATAATGATTTTGTTCTACCCGTTCGTGAAGGGGAGGATGTGAACGCGAAGGTGAAGGCAATATCAACATCGCAGACGTGTGATTGGGGTGGCGTTCGCGAAGAGGAGTGAGGTCGTTGGGAACCCCAGGCCCTTGTGCCATGCGTTCGCGAGATTAGTTTCGCGTTCGCGAAAGGGCTGGACTGGCAAATCATCGCATTTGAAAAAAAAGGAAATAATATCTTGGACAGAATGTTTAAAAGTGGGTTTCGCGATTTTTGGTCTATTTTCTCCATTGTTGAGCGATTTTGGAGATTTTTGAGAATGATTGAAGAGGAAATCGAAGAAAAACACTTTGAGGTAAGATTTTTGAACTCAATACTCGATACTATGTTGATTCTTACTGGTTTAAACATGAAATATGCGGAATATAAAGCCTAAAATTGGGAAATTAGGGCTTGAATTTTGATAGTGTAAATTAGGCATTTGAGGGGCTATTTGAGGTCCGATTTTGATGTTCTTGGTATGTACGAACTCGTGAGAGTGTAAGGATTCTATTGGTGTGAATTTTATCAGATTCCGAGACATGGGCCCGGGGGTCAGGTTTGGCCAATTTCGGGATTTTTTATGTAAATTTGTTATTTTCAACTCGGCTTTGTTCCCTTAGCATATTTTGATGGTATAAATCTGTATTTGGTTAGATTTTGAGCATTTGAAGACCGAGTCGAGAGGTTAGGGCATCGCGGGCTAGTGTTTTGACCGGATTGAGATAAGTAATGATTGTAAATATTTGTTCTGAGGGTATGAAACCTCATATTTCACATCGTTGTGCTGCTTTGAGGTGAGCACACGCTAGATGTGAGGGTGGGATCGTGCATAATTGGGGATTGTGACTTGGTCCATCCCCTACGACTATTAAGTCGCGTATTTTATTTGAAAACTATTGATATTGCTATATTTTGGAAAATATTATTGTGTTTGGGGCTAAATGTTATGTCTGGGTCTTGTGTCTTTTGCTTGGATCCTTAGTGGCTTTTACTACTGTTGTACCTCACTGTTTTTGTTTAATGTTTACACTCAGTCATGTTATGTTCTTACTATTTTCATAAGCGGTTTTATTCACTCCTTTTGATTTCATAAATGATTTTGAGCCGAGTATTTATTTTACCTTTAGCCCGAGAGGCTTCAGTGAGATATGATTGAGTGAGGCCGAGGGCCTGTGTTGTGAGGTTATCATGGGATCGGGTTGAGCGCTGTAGCATGTGGTACTGATTTGTCATACATAAGAGGCCGAGGGCCTGATTTATTATGCCACGAGGCGGCTTGTTATTGATATAAGGCCGATAGCATGTTGATTATGCCACGAGATGGCTTGTTATTGTGCTTGGATCGTAAGGGGCCCCTCCCGGAGTTTGTACACCCCTAGTGAACGTGGGTACCTAGTGTGTGTGATATTTTGTAGCCCAAGGGGTTGTTGTTGTTTCATATTGAATCTCGGGGGGATATTCTTGATCCATTTTGCCCGAGGGGCGGTTCTTGATCCATGTTATGCGCGAGGGGCTAATTACGAGTGACTGCGAGGTAGCTGAGGGGCTGGTCCTATTGATATTATGCTATAGGGGCGGTTTATGGTACATGTTTTGCCCGAGGGGCTATTCACATTTCTATCATTTTTACTCACTATTTTTATCACTCGTTTGAAACTATTGAAAGTTGTTTTAAAATATTTCGTACCAAAACTGAGCTTGATTTACGAAGTAAATGAGTTCCGTACTATTTTGGAAATGTACTGTATTTGTTGTAGCATTATGACATGGCTTACGTGTTTTCTTACTACTCAGCTATCATTTACTTTTATTACTTACTGATTTGGCATACTCACATTACTCCCTGCACCTTGTGTTCATATTCAGGTAGTTCTGAACCCGGTAGCGGGTGTTGATTGCTCGGTGACAGATTCATTGGAGCTAGCAAGGTAGCTGCCCGACGTTCACAGCACTGTTTTTCTCCCTCTTGTCTTCCTTAGACTGTATTTAGTACATTCTAGCTTCTTAGTTGTGTTCAGACAATAGTAGATGCTCGTGACTTGTGACATCACGTTGTCGGGCTTGTGTATTTATTTTGCACTATTCATTTAGTCTTACATTAGGATATATATCTGAATAATTAAAGTCTTAAAAGTGATTGTTATTGATTAAATCATTAATTCCCGAGTTGTGTCGGCTGTCCTAATTTCACGATAGGCGGCATTACGACCGAGTTAGTTTTAGGGTCATGACAAGTTAGTATCAGATGCTAGGTTACATAGGTCTCACGAGTCATGAGTAGGTTCAGTAGAGTCATGCAGATCGGTAGGGAGACGTCTGTATTTATCCTCCGGAGGATGCAGAACCTATAGCAAATCCGACATTCTTGAATTCTTATAGTGCGACATTGATTCAGCTTAAAATATTACTCTTTGAAATCTTTCCACGCATTTGTATGTGCACGTGAGCGCTCGGTATCAACCGTGCATTGACTACTTGTATCCCCTTATCGAGGGCGAGATGTGTTTTCTGTGCAATGATGTTCGGCCAGTTTGGAGAACTTGAGGCCGGGTTTCGCCAGTAGCTTGAGCACTGAGGTGCTGATTGTGTGAGCACATGCTTTTGAATTTATATGTTTGGTAGTGTCCCTATTACTGGAAGTGATGACTAGATGACTATATGATAAGTATGATGTGACTATGAGATATGTTCAAATGATTTAAATGAGACGAGAAGGATCTTCTTGGGGGTAGTAAGAACTATCCGGTTCTTGATTTCCATCGTGATTTGATGTATGGTCCGAGTTATGTGTGTGATTGAAGGACTTTTCATGTTGCCTCGTTGGGAAGCAAGGTAGATTTCACGTTGTGATATGAGTTCAGATTTAGGAAGATTAAGTGAATGCGTAATATTTATAACGGTGGAAGGGTATAAGAGCTGTTAGTTTGAGGCAAAGCAGGTGGTTTATCTCCTGCGGAGTGTTCTGAAGTTGGTGTGATCCTTTTTATTGTTTGTTGGAAGACCTTTTGTAACAGTGAAATATATGTGTTGCAATTTGAATTTGGATCGCTTAAAAGAGTGGTCTTAATTGTTACGAGGGTGAATGCGAGTTTGCAGAAGATTTGAAGTACTAGATGGTTTGTGTTACACAAGCTTATAAAGGATTTAGTTTAATCTCACCATGGTATTATGACAGTAAAAGAGTATATGCATTATGAGTTATTGTGTGTTTTGATCTATGGCTTTGAGCCAAGTGGGAAAGTCTGCTATTGATTAGTTGATTGTATGATTATCTGCTATGTTGGTTCCAGTTTGAGGCGTACTGGTGAACTAGTTATGGAATACGGAGGTTGAAACCGAGGATGGCTCCAATAAAGGAAATTTCAATAAAGGTTATGTTATTCTTTATGGGTGCATGAGAATCAAGGAATGACTTGAGTTGTTATTGATAAAGTATGTGCGGTGCATAGAACAGGAAGTTGCTTGGTTGCATTAAGGTGAGGTAACATTCTACGATGTCGGAGTGTTATTGGAGCACATGTCGTCCGATCCGTTTGATAGGTCTAATTGCGATTTGAGTAGAGTGGATGACTCTCAAGAATGGTTCTAATGGGTTCAAGATTTTACATGTAATAATTGGAGATTTTCAAGTTGTACATTTGGGTAGAAACTGAGGTTTGCATTGGAGGGTGTCGAGACTTGTGGCATTTCTATATCAATTATGGGGTTCCATATATCAGTATCAGGAAAGTAAAGGTAATGGCTTTGGATTCCCAGGAAGTCCCTTCAGGGTAGGTATTTTGAATGTGGTGCTTTTGGGAATATTTAAGAGAGTATTCAGCAGCTTATGAGCCTTACGCGGTGTGGTTTTATGCTTGGGTATCGTATGGTGAGTCTGGGTTGAGGAATTGTAGTGTTATAGTGAGAAGAAGTATCAAGTTGAAGGTAAATCAGAAGGAACTTAGATAGATGGGATAGCTTGGTAGTAGGTCGGATCAGCATGGTGAGGATATGATTAGTTTATTGAATGCTTACAAGGTAATGAGTTTCTGCAGGTGTCTCGCGGCAATGCTCTTGGGTTTTAGTGGCATGCGTAGCTTGTTGAGTTAGAAGGATTTTGTCCTGACGGTTTAGTTTTGTACAAATGGAATTCAGAGATTTCTCGATGATTGCTACCACGGTTAGAAATGTATATTTTCTACGAGCGTGAGGAGTATGGGATGTATAGTGATTTTCTTCTAGATGGAATCAATGGAAAGTTGTTGGTTTTTTGATTACGTAGCAGTTGTGGCTCATAGTGGATTATGAAGTTCTTATATTTGTCATGGGGTGGCATGTTACATGCGGTATGTTGTGTAGGGTTGAGATTTGCATGAGTAAGGTCACAATTCAGTTCTAAAAGGAAGGTTATAAATTGTTAAGCAGCATGGACAGTTTTAGATGACTAGGGAAAAGATATTACTAACTTGTATGGCTTGATGAGTGTATACGTTTTAGAAAGGACGATGTGTTTGAGTTGAGGATACTTTATTAGTATTTGGGCATTCTCTTGTTTGATCGACTGCTGATATTCGAGTTTTCTTGGTGGCATAGAAGAATTATAGGAGTACCTCTCATGGCATGATTGGGTATTAGAGGTGTGTTGTATATTTGAACGGTGGAGTTGGGATCGTATATGGTGATTCGCGTGTTGTGTGGATTTGGAGACTAGGAGTTCTCATAAACAGGTTAGGTCGTGGTTGTGGACCGTGTATATCGGTCTTGTGTGCTAACTATTGGAGGTTTGGAGACTCGAGTGGATCCTTTGTTGCTTGGTATGTTAGATTTTGGACGTGATATTAGGTATAGACTGGTTGTGTCAGTGTTGTGTTATTCTGGGTTGTTGCGCCAAGATAGTGACGTTGGCTATGCCGGGAATGCCACGGATTGAGTGGCAAGATTCGACGGATTATGTTCCCAGTAAGGTTGATTTATTTTTGAAGACCCAGCGGATGGTTGGGAAGGGTTGTCTTTCTTATTTGGACTTTGAGATGGATGATAGTGCAGAGACTCCTACCATGATTCAGTTCCGGTGGTGAGGGATTTTCGGGATGAGTTTGCTACTGCCGAGAATATCGCCGGATAGGATTGTCGATTTTTGTATTGATTTGGTGTCGGACATCGTATTGTATGGCACCAGTGAAGTTGAAGGAGTTGAAGGAGCAACTTCAAGAACTCCTTGATAAGGGGTTCATTAGTAGGACAATATGGAGGTGCATTCTACATCGAGTCGACTTGGTTGACTACGAGTTGTACTGTTGCAAGATGTGTTGATTCGATTGCTATTGAGCTTATTAGTGATCTGGAGAGATCTATGAGTTATCTCTTCGTAATGCAAGGCGTTAGGATTTGTTGGTTATAGGCACATGTGGTGCGGTTTTATTGGGGCCTCTTAGTGGAATTCGAGCGGGAAGAGTATTGGGTAATGTTCGGTGGATGGCGTGTTGGTTGTGTCCTTTCGGGTCTGTGTAATGTTATGTCAATTGCTTCGCCGTGGTTATGATAATTCGTTTTGGTTCTAGACATCAAATTGCACGTGGTTGCCGATTTTGAGCATAGTTACTTGAGGTGTTTCTTGTTGACGAATGTTCGGATAGGGTCGCGCAGTTCAGTGAAGTTATAGGGAGGTATGATCCTTCAATCTAGATTCGTGTGTTCTATTTCTACGAGGTGTGACCGGTTCTCAGCATTTAGTTTAGTGGTACAGGTGAGCTTGCGATACAACTCTCTCATTTGAGTCATTTTCATGATTAGAGTACGTTCAGATTGTTGCTTATTGGTGCGCGGATTGCACGAGTCGTGGCTGTAGATTGTATTGATGTGTCATGTCACTAGAGTAGTTATGTTGGATTAGATGAGATCGTTGGGATCCATAATGAATACAAACGGATTTGATTTCAGTGTGCTGGAGGTATAATATCGATGTACGGGTCAGAAATTTGCTATGGTCCTTGCTAAAGGAGAAATGGCTTCACGAATGGTTGATTTGAGGAGTGGTTATGACTTCCTACGTGTTTCATTTATCATTGGCAGTATACGGAAGTGTTGGAATGAGGCTTTATTTGATAAAAGGCTTATTATCGAAATTCGGATGTTTTGAGCAACTGTTATGATTAGAAGTTATAGCTACAAGTGTTTGAGCTATGTGGTATGTCATGTAATTGCACCTGAGGTTGCAGGTATAGGTTATTACAGCTTTTTCAGGGCTTATTCAGAGTATAAATGTGAGATTCTAATCTTGTAGGCGATTTTAGAAGTCGAAATGTGGTTCTAATATTTGTGGGCTAGGTTGGATTGTGAAATTTCAGTTACTTTGTGTTATCTGACCTATATGAGATAGTGTGACATGGGATCACCCTCGGGTATCTGCATGGTAAGGATATATAGCGACTTGTTAGCTTTTGGAACAACTATAGGCACGTTCGAGGACGAATGTATGTTTAAATGGGGGAGAATGTAAAGACCTGACCGGTCGTTTTGAGCTTTTGCACTCCACTCGCCAGTTCTCAGGCATGACTAGCCTTGTATTATGTATTGTGACTTATGTAAATTAACGGTTTTGGATTTCAGGTTAATCGGAATAGATATGGAAGGATGATTCTCACCATGAAGCTTAAAGTTTGAAAGAGTTGACCAAGTTTTGACTTGTTGGTATATTATCTCGGATTGGAGTTTTTATGAATTAGTTAGCTCCGTTAGATGATTTGGGACTTAGGAGCGTAATCGAAACGTGTTTTGGAGGTCTGGAGTAGAGTTAGACTTGAATTGCCGAAATATAGAATTTTGGCGATTTCCGGTTGATAGGTGAGATTTTGATATAGGGGTCGGAATGGAATTCATGAAGTTAGAGTAGGTACATTGTGTCATTTTTGACATGTGTATAAAATTTCATGTCATTCGGACGAGGTTGGATAGACTTTTTGATCAAAAGCAGAATTTGAAAGTTTTTGAAATTCTTAGGCTTGAATCCGTTCATGATTTGATGTTTTGATGTAGTTCTGAGCGTTACCAAGGTTGGAACAAGTTTTAATAATTATATGGGATATGTTGGTATGTTTGGTTGAGGTCCCAAGGGCCTCAGGTGAGTTTCGGGTGGTTAACGGATCAATTTTTGGACTTTGGACTTGGTAGTTTTGTTGGTTTTTGTTGCAGAGATTTTTGTTCATCATGTTCGCGGAGGGTGCATTGTGTTTGTGAAAGGTGTTTTGTGTGATGATGATTTTTGTTCTACGCATTCGCGAAGGAGAGAATTTGAAGGAGAAGGTGAAGGCAACATGTACATCGCGGACGCATGATTGGGGTGCGCTCGCGAAGAGGAGTGAGGTCGTTGGGCACCCCAGTCCCTTGTGCCATGCGTTCACGAGATTAGTATCGCGTTCACGAAAGAGCTGGATTGGCGAAGCATCACGTTCGCATCTGCAAAGGGTATAGTGGCGAGGCAGTGTAATTTATGCTACGCGAACGGGAGAGTGAGGCCGCGTTCGCGAAAAAGGAAATAATATCTGGGGCAGAATGTTTAAAAGTGGGTTTCGCGATTTTTAGTCTATTTTTTCCGTTGTTGAGAGATTTCGGAGCTTTTTGAGAAGGATTGAAGAGGGAATCGAAGAAAAACAGTTGGAGGTAAGATTTTTGAACTCAATACTCGATCCTATGTTGATTCTTACTGGTTTAAACATGAAATATATGGAATTTAAAGCCTAAAATTGGGGAATTAGGGCTTGAATTTGGAGAGTGTAAATTAGGGATTTGATGGGCCATTTGAGGTCCGATTTTGATGTTCTTGGTATGTACGAACACGAGAGAGTGTAAGTATTCTCTTGGTGTGATTTTTATCAGATTCTGAGATGTGGGCCTAGGGGTCGGATTTGGCCAATTACGGGATTTTTTTATATAAATTTGTTATTTTCGAGTGGGCTTTGTTCCCTTAGCATATTTTGATGGTATAGATCTGTATTTGGTTAGATTTTGAGAATTCGGAGATCGATCGAGAGGCAAGGACATCGTGTGCTAGAGTTTGGACCGGATTGAGGTATGTAATGATTGTAAATTTTTGTTCTGAGGGTATAAAACCCCGAATATCACATCGTTGTGCAACTTTGAGGTGACGCACATGCTAGATGACGAGCGTGAGGTCGTGGAACGTTGGGAATTGTGACTTGGTCCATCCCGTACGACTATTAAGTCGCGTATTTTACTTGAAAACTATTGATATTACTATATTTTGGAAAATATTATTGTGTTTGGGGCTAAATGTCGTGTCTGGGCCGTGTGCCGATTGTTTGGACCCTTAGGGGCTTTACTACTGTTTTACCTCACTATTTTGGTTTAATGTTTACACTTAGTCATGTTATGTTCTTAATGTTTTCATAACTCAGTTTTATTCGCTCCCTTTGATTTCGTAAATGATTTTGAGCCGAGTACTTCTTTTACTGTCAGCCCAAGGGGCTTGAGTAAAATCTATCTGAGTAAGGCCGAGGACCTATGTTGTAAGGATATCATGGGATCGGGTTGTGCGCCGCAACATGTGGTACTGATTTGTTATACATGAGAGGTCAAGGGCCTGATTTATTATGCCACGAGGTGGCTTGTGATTGATGTAAGGCCGAGTTCCTGTTGATTATGCCACGAGCTGGTGTGTTATTGCGCTTGGGCTGTAAGGGGCCCCTCCCGGAGTTTGTACACCCCCAGTGAGCACGGGTACCTAGTATGTGTGATGTGTTGTAGCCCGAGGGATTGTTGTTGTTTCATATTGAAACCCGAGGGGCTGTTCTTGATCCATGTTGCTCGAGGGGCGGTTCTTGATTCATGTTATGCCCGAGGGGTTGATTACGAGTGGTTGTGAGGTAGCCCGAGGGGCTGGTTCTGTTGATATTATGCCTGAGGGGCAGTTTATGGTACATGTTTTGCCTGAAGGGATTTTCACGCTTCTATCATTTTTACTCACTGTTTTTATCACTCGTTTGAAACTATTGAAAGTTGTTTTAAAAGATTTTTACCGAAACTGAGCTTCATTTAAGAAGTAAATGAGTCCTGTACTGTTTTGGATATGTACTATATTTGCTGTAGCATTATGACGTTGCTTATGTATTTTTTTACTGCTCAGCTTTTATTTACTTTTATTACTTACTGATTTGGCGTACTCAGATTACTCCCAGCACCTTGTGTGCAGATTCAGGTAGTTCTGAACTCGGTAGCAGGTGTTGACTGCTCAGTGACAGAGTCATTGGACTTAGCAAGGTAGCTGCCCAACGTTCGCGACACTACTTTTCTCCCTCTTGTCTTCCTTAGACTGTATTTAGTACATTTTAGATTCTTAGTTTTGTTCAGACCTTAGTAGATGCTCGTGACTTGTGACACACCGATGTCGGGCTTTTGTATTTATTCAGCATTGTTCATTTAGACTTGCATTACGATATATATCTGATTAATTAAAGGCTTAAAAGTGAATGTTATTGATTAAATGGTTAATTTGGGAGTTGTCTCGGCTGGCCTAGTTTCACGATAGGCGCCGTCACGACCGGGTCGGTTTTAGGGTTGTGACATTAAGTTATCACAAAATAATTTAAAGGGGTAATTTATGAATATTTAAGTAATTTAAATGCAAGAAAATTAATTTTAAAGCTCTAAAAATCATGAAAAATTATAAATATTTGTATAAATCATGTAAATTAAGTAATGATGGGCCTAGCCTTACGACTAACAGGAAGAGAAGGAATAGTATTTTCGTCACCATTTTCTGGCCTCCAGCATATGGTGGTGGATTTTCGCAAACTTGGTGTCAAAAGAAGCATCTTCTCATTGCGCACAAACCCCAATTGATTTCATCCTCAAATCTATAACCAATTGGTAAATATCTTAGTTTTCATTTCGCAAAATTACTGTAGCACGCAGATTTTTTTTCTTTAGATTCTTCTGCTTCTACACGAAAATGGTGTTTTGAAGAACCTTATGGCTGTTGTGATCTCTCCCCAGACTTTAGCTGTGGGAGAGGCTATTCAAAACACTATTGAGTATTGTCCTAACGTTGATCTTAAACAAACTTATGCGTCAAAACTTAATCCAAACCAAGCTGTTGCGTCAAAACCCAAACTAGAGCTAAAACCTGTTCATATGATACATGGAGAGCCAACGATCGACTTTACTGTTGAAGAGGTCAATGCGTTTACAATAGAGGAGGGACTGGACCAAGCAGTTATTCTCAAGTTTTCATATGGAAAGCCAGATATCCAGGTATTGCGGCAGATTATTCCAAAGCAATTTGAAGTAAAAGGCTACTGTAATGTGGGACAACTTGAATATTGACATATTATGGTAAGATTCGATCTTTTTGATGATTATGTTCATGTATTTTCAATAACTACTGGATATGTCAAGGAAAAGGGAGAGGAATATTTCTACAGGACATTCCCATGGACGATGGGATTCAATCCACGTGAGGAAACTTCAAAAGCAATTGTTTGGATATCGATGCCTGATCTTCCTGCGAATTTATTTGCAAAGAAATCTTTAATGTCCATAGCTTCAGCAGTGGGTAAGCCTTGAGCAGTCAACAAAGCGACACAAGATCGAACGCGACCAAGTACGGCTGGGGTTAAAGGTATTGCTCGACCTACTGGGTAAACGTCCTAAGAAAGTTAGGATTAATATTGTTCAAGTTGAAAACATCAAGGCCATGATGAATGATCATGTCGTTGGAGGATCGAGAAAAGTAAGGCAACTGAAGTTGGTGTGAATGAGAGGAAAGATCTGGGCAATTTAGATAAATTACAAGGTGATGCTAGAGATTTTCTTAAATCCAAAAGAGCTGGCCAATTGGAAGTTGAAGTTACAAAAGAAAATATGGCTGGACAGCAGGTTACACAAGTCGAAGGAGGGAAACAAATTGTTATGCAGAATAATGACAATGTAGGGAATCAAGTTGTTGTGAAAAACACTACTGCTGATGTTTCAAAGCTTGATAAGTCAGCAATTGTGAGTAATAAATTAAAAAGTCAATCTTCAGAGATGTTCAAAGACAGGCGTGATGCAGGAAAGAATCGTGTAATGGCTAGGAGTGCTGCTGTGGTAATTAGTGAATCGGATGGACCACATGCTGCAGTTCCAGTTGAGCCTATAGAGGAGCTTTTGAAATTGGATAAAGGACGTCCTAAGCCTTCTAGACATGTCCCTGCCTCTACTATTTTTGCACGAATGTACGTGGCTACTGCTGGGGTATTGCAGGTTGCGGCAGATCGTGTTAATTCTAATGCACAGGCTGGGATAAAATCAATAGATAGAGAAGCCAGGGATAAAATTAATGTAGGAATGATGGTATAAATGGTGGGAAAGATGCTTCAGGTGGTAATTTTGGTGATAAGGCTGATACTCAAAATCAGGTTGGAGGTGAGTAACACAAATTTCAAGCATCTGAGAACTTACAGTCTGCTAATATTGCAACTGGTGCGTCAACTGCAGCAGATTTAAATGTGGTTGTTGAGTTAACTGATGATCCTATGCCATTTAATTTTAATGGACAAGGTGATTTGGGGCAGAGCTCAGGGACAAAGGCTTTACAGTTTGTACCTGAAGGTGAGGTCCAAAAACTATGCAGTAACACAACTAGGCAAATTGCAACAACATGTACCTGTAATATTGGTGAGACTCAGGCAGTTGGAGGAGAGAAGAAGGGAAATAAGGGTGAATTGGTGGAAGATAAGGCTGGACATGCAGAGACTGATGATAAAGGTAAGGACCAAAACAGTAATGGAGAGGTTTGGAATGTGGTAGCCCATAAAAAATCTCGTTCAAAGAAAGGACCATCATCAAAACGACAGACCAAAGCTGTACGACCAAAGGACTCTAACTTTGTGTCTGGGGTAAATTCTTTCGGGATTCTAGAAATTGATGGAGGTGATGGAGATGATACAACTGATTTGAATGGTAATGGAACGTCCAAGGAGTTAGTACCAAACAACAATTGTGGTAAAGAACCTCAAGATAGTCACAATTTAGCGACAGAATTGAATGTTTGATCAAAGGCTTCAATGAGTAATTTGAAGAAGGAACTGACTAGCCAACAGGCACATAGCTCTAATGTTCCAACCTTGCACTTCCCCAGTCCTCATGTGGAACAGATTATTAAAGAAACTCAGGCAGAAATGGTAACAAACACCAATATTGTTAAACAACCCATTGTGACGCTAAACAAATCAGTGTTTGATGTTCCTACACAATCCATGGACTCGTGTGGTGAGCATGATGGGGAATCTGGGCAGCTAATGCTTTCTACTGGAAATAACAACGAGGTGATATAACCTAATCTGAGGGATATGGCTATTAAATCAAAGTTGTGGCTTGACCAAAGAGATGAGGATGAGGATGAGGATGAGGATGAGGATGAGGATGAGGATGAGGATGAGGAAGAGGATTGGGGTGATATATTTGCAGGCTATTCTTCTGAAGAATGTGAGCAGCAAGTCGATCAGGATAGTGCAGGTGAGGAGATTGATCCTCCAGTGAAGCCAAAACTGCATGGTGCAATTTCATCCAGTCCCACGACCAAATTGAACATCCATGGTCCTGCCTTTACTCCCAGAAAATCTCCAATTGCAGTCAATCCAAATGCAGCAGTTGGAACTTTGGGTCAAGCAATAGAATCCAAGCAGAATACACCATATATTACTAGTGTACAGCAGTAGCAAAGAAGCAATAATCCAAACACGGGGAAGTAGCAACTTGTTACAACCAATCTAGTCATTTCGCTAGAAGATAGGAAGCTACTGGATGCAATGATAAATTCCAATCTAATAAGCTCCTTAATTCCAACTGTTGGTAGTACTGGAAGAATGAGCAAAAGCAGAAACAAAACGCAAATCAGAGAATAACAACAAAGCAACGCAATTTTGGCTAATGCTCATGAAGGACACACTTTGGTGACACAAGGTATAGGGCAAGACATGCCAAATCCGGTGGTTTTAGGCAGAGATACATATGTAGAGGGTGAGGAAGATGATATTGTAAACCAATGTCGGGCTGAAGCGGCAAGAAAAGGTGATTTGTCACCTATGCATAGTGGAAAAATTAAAAAATCCTGTACAAGGGATAGAAGTTGGGATGGTAGGCAACACAGTTACGATGGAAAAGCTACACAAGAAGTTGTCATTAGGAAGCCGCCAATTAGAAATGCAAAGCAAAAGGCAAGTGTACCTACCACTTCCGCAAGATCAAATAAATCAAACAAGAAATGATAAAGTTTGAAGAGTATTTGAAGAAAGCGGAAGAAGAAGTAAAAGAGCTACAAATTGAAGAATGCACAAGATTCAACTAAGAGGGCAAAGACTCAATTTTTTACATTGTATTATTTTATCATTTTTTTAAATATCATCATATGTAATATCATCACAAAGTATGCTATAAACTCTGTGATGATCACTGAATATTTAGTTTTAGCTAGTTCTTTCTTTTTTACATGCTTGCTAGTGAAGCTATTTTATGTCTCAATAGGATTAGTAAGGTAAGGTTTAGTCCGGTTTGTGTTGCCTTTGTCCTATGCCTTTGGTAATTATCCACACGACTATGAGATTATATGCCCTCGTGAGATGTTGACGACAACTATAGTATGAATCCTCTACATGAGGTTGTCATCATAAGGCAGTGTGAGGCGCAGAGGAGTGATTATATATCCAAGGCATATGAGTAACAATAACGGTGCTATTGTTCCCCTTATTTGTACTTTTCCTAATTATTGTATTTTCTTTTTTATTATATATAAAATAAATTCAATAATAAAAGTAATGATGCAAAATGACATTTTGAAAGTGTATATACTTATATTAAAAATATGAGGGCAAGGTTGGGTATCAACAGTCACAACCCAAAATCAAACTAGGCATGATGACACCTAACTCAAACTGCTAGGTAAGCCAATTAATAATAATCCAATTCAAATGAGATTTACTGAGAAAATAAGTGATGAAATAACTGAACTTCTATACAAAAATTCCAAAGATTGGTAATACAAGTCATGAGTTTCTAAGACTTAGAGTTTACAAAGCTAGTATGAAATAAATACATCATATGTTCGAAATGTACATAAATAGATTTATAAATCTAAATCTTCAAAGAACAAAAAGCAGCAGTAACCTAAGTACAACTGACCTCATGTGCAAAAGTATAGTATGAGTACAACAGACCTCATGTGCAAAAGTATAGTATGAGTACAACTGACCTCATGTACTCAATAAGTAACAAACCTAACTATAGGTTGAAAGTAGTGACGAGCTTGGACACGGTCAGATTCCAACAACAATAGCCAAGGACAACTCGTAAAAATATAATAAAAATATGACAAGTAATAAATCAAAGATATGATACTTAGCTCGTTCACAGTTACGGAAAATAGACATACTTTTCAGATATAACAGTAAAACCCAAATCTTTCACCAAAATCGCCAAAATATGAGTGTGTCAGAAAACTGTAATTTTTTCCAAAAACTTTCAACAACAGATAAGGTATTTCATTTTAAGATAGCTTGAGGAATGTACATCTCTATACCTACATGCCAATGTGCATGTGAAGTCATGAATGCTACAATACATGAGTAAATGCATATCTATGCCTGCATTCTAGGTATGCATGTCAAATGTAATGCATCACAATGGTAAAACTCATGTACTCTCACTCTCAAAGTACTTAATCTCACTATCTCACTCTTAATCACTTGGTACACCCAATCACTCACCACACTCGATCACTCGATCACTCAGTACTCGGTACTCGGTACTCGGTACTTGGCACTCGGTATCTGAGCTCACTACTGGTATATTAGACTCCGGAGGGGTGGATCCTGCTCAAGCTCTAATATAAGCCAACATGGCTTGCTGTGGCACACGGCCTGATCCCATCATGAATCAATAAAATTTAATGCAGCATGCATCTTGATCCCATCACGAATCAATAAAACCTGTTATGACGTGCAGCCAGATCCCATAAATAATACTCACAATTCGGTCATTAGCCCCAACTTAGCCATCAATCTCTCCAGTCTCTCAGGCTCATAAATATCATGCCAATAAGCCCAAACAATGCTAACATGATATAACAGTGAATGATGAATAAAGACTGAGATATGATATGCAAATGAATGAATTTGACAAAGTACATATGTGCAACTTAAGCAACTAACTTAATAGTATAAATGACCTTAGTGGGTCCAAACAGAATAAACATATAGCCTAAACATGATTTCTAATATGATTCACGGCTCAATTTCTCTAATATGTAGAACTTTGATGGATAGGAACAAGTTTAGGTAACTACACAGCATCACAGAATCAACTGAGTTATAATTCACACGATGCACGCCCACGCGCCCGTCACCTAGCATGTGCATCACCTCAATAGCAAACACATAACACGTATGTTCAGGGATTCATGCCCTCAGCACCAAGTTTAGAAGTGTTACTTGCCTCGAACAAGCCGAATCCAATACCTAACAAGCCAAACAATACTCTAGAAATACTATCCCGCGCGTACCGGCCTTTGAACGTCTCGAAACTAGCAAAAAGAAACTCAAGAACATAAAATAATGCCAAATAAAACAAACCCAATTGATAAAGGTCAAATCTTTAATCAAAAGCCTAATATCAACCAAAAGGTCAACAAAAGTCAATACCGGACCGCCTTGGATTCTGAATCCAAGCTTACCCGAGTGAAGCCGGAACCAATACAAGCTCACACAAATAAAAATCAACTCAATCGTAGGTTGATAGCTAAACTAGTTTGCCCGAGCATCGCTCATAGGTGTTCGTAACCCAAGAGTTCAACCCACACAAGTTGGTCCCACATCTCTCGAAATACTCCTCCAAAACTCACCAAATTCGAATATGTTGTTCTCCTAATATAGGAGAACAAAATCTCAAAAGGAATCGAAAAAAACCCGCCTCTAACTCATTATGAAATTTTAAAATTTAGGACATAACCCTAGGTCTTGATTTAAAGAATTAAATGAGTTTTCAATTAAAATCATAGATTAAAGCTTAAACCAAGGGAATGAATTAAAGAGAAATACTTAGGTTATGACTTAGACCTTACCCAATGGAAAAAACTTCGAGAACATCCTTGAATTCTCCCAATCCCAAACTTTCAATATGAGAAAAACTTTAACAACTTAATAGCCAAAGCCTAGTTGTTCTACCTTGTTCCTTGTGCCAAACAATCCCGAAACTCACTTTTAGTCCCTCTAATGGATTTTGTCATAAAATTATAGTCAAGTTAGGCTTTTGAATAGTTGTATTTGACCTTATAATATAGGAGATACGTTGGTTTTAATATTTGGAAATAGTGCAGGTTTTTAACTATGAATTCAATGGCAATTTCGTAATTAATCAAAAAAACTAGCAACCTAATTCTTAGTAAAATGACCATAAATTCCTCACACGATGTCAAAATTTGATGATTTCAGTTGCTATGGTTCCAAAATTATATATGGATATAATGGTTTAGTCGAAATATGAATCAGAGGGCGTTTGCTCGAAATGGTAACCTTTATGCTAAAAAAATATGTCAAAACCGAAAACAATCGCCATATAACCCAAACTTATCCAAAACTCATCGCAATTTAACCAAAATTTTTGTACATGTCCAAAATCATCATACAACCTTATTGGAATAATTAAAACTCGATTTCGAATCCATTTACCCAAAAGTCAAATATTGGTCAACTCTTCCAACTTAAAGCTTCTAAAACAACAAACATTCTTCCAAATTAATCCCGAACTTCTCAAAAACCCAAAACAACCATACACATAATTAATGATACATAATATAAAGCTACTCAAAGTCTCAAATCACTGAATGGAGCACTAAAGCTCAAAACGACCGGTCAGGTCATTACATTCTCCCCCGCTTAACATACGTTCATCCTCAAACGTGCCAAGAGTCATTTCAAAGACATCAAATCCCATATATCCTCACCATGCACATAACCATGGGTTATCCCACATCACCATAATCCATATAAGCCCGACAACACCACGTAACAGAGGATCTTTACTTCAACCTTAGTCCATAAGCCTTAAAACCCAAATCCCCAACATCCAAAACTCATTATATGACCTGATTCTTGCATATATGCACCGTAAAACTCTAAACAAGATGTATCAATCCATAGCCATATATCAACACATAATCACATGATATACCACATATCCCAAATACTCATAGCAATAACTTTAAACCCCAATAGTTGCTCGATAACCAACCCGACACCCGTAACAAACCTCATATCAACTAAAATCTTATTCTGAACCTTCGTATACTACCAATGATGAAAGAAACATATAGAAACTCATAACCAACCATCAAATTAACAAGTTGTGGAGCTCCCGATAATAACCATAACAAAAATCTAAGCCGACTAGTGAAACAATTCTTGCAAACATACCTTAATCAAATCCAATGAAACTTATTAAGGCCCAATAACCTCACCTTATCTAGTACAAGCTACTCGACCAACCTGTCACACAAATCCTACTTAGAGCCATATACTATGCAATCTGTGCACCAACAAACAATAACTCAAATATACCCAATGATGGAAAGAGAATGGAAATGAAGAAACCATCATGCCAGCTCAACAGATACCACCACGAAGCGCAATGCTATCAATCCACCACACAAGGGGAAACATAACACACGAAATAAGCATAAAGGATCATATCCTAGAATAATGCTATTGCGATGCATGACGCAATCCGAACACCTGCCCATATGAAATACCTCAAGCCACAATGCTCAAAATCAACAACTACACACAATTCAACATCAAGTACACGAAGCGCATGACCATAACCATGGAGAAGCGAATAACTCAATATACCACAACAAAAAAAGATCATAACCAAGGCCCACTCAACCATTCAACACCCCAATAACTATTTCTCTTAAATTTTGCTACAAGGCCCAAATAGAACTGTATCGGGTGTGTATATAACCAACAAATCACAATCACTCGTAGCATAGAAGAGTAACATATAGAACATATCAGAATACGAACAAGCTCAATTCTAACCGAATGACACACCTTTCAACAATAATAATGTCGAGTGAACAAGTCTGACCCTCTGTAGAATACACATCACTATTAGGCCTACTAATAGACCCCCAAATTAACTCTAATCATCCCCAAATGGATATATGGACCTCCAAAAGTCCACAATACCTAACCATAACATGTACTACCATGTATCTAACTTTGGCCACATCTTCGTAGTCCGCAACCCCGAAACAATTTTCTTTTAAGAACTCTCAGTCTCTAAATCCATAGAACATATGAATCACCATAGTTGATCCCAACTCCACCACTCGAATGACTAATACATCTCTCATACATATCATGACCATGAGAAATACTTCTATAATTCTTCCATGCCGAATAGAAAAATTTGAACATTAGTAGTCGATCAACCAGACGAGTACCGTAATACCAATGAAGCATTTGTAAGTCAAAACATAGTGTGACTTCTGAAATACGTACCCTTCTCAAGCAATACCAAGTAGTAATAGAATTTATCTAGTCATCTGAAATGGTTCATGCTTTTTAAGAGTTCATGACCTTCCCTTCAAAACTGGACCGTGACCTTTCACATGCAAATCTCAATCCCACACAACACACCGCATCTATCATTCCATCACATGAAAAACACGAGAATCTCATAATCAACTGTGAGTCGCCAGTAGAATAAATACAAGTCATAAACCTTCCATTTGATCACAACATGCAACAAGCTCCTCACACCAGTAGGAAATATCCATCTCAAACAGTGGCAGAAACCATCGAGAACTCTTCAAAACCCTTTTGCACATAACTAGGCCATCAGAACTGAATCTCTCTAACTCAACCAAGTATGTAGGTCACCAAACCCAAGAGTATTGCCATAAAACACATGTAGAGATTCACCACATCTTAAGTACCCAAAGAACTGATTATATCCCTTATCGTGCTGATCCAACCTACTACCAAGTTGTGTTATTTCTCCAAGTTCCTTCCGAATTACCCTCAAGTTAACACTATCTTATCCAGAACACTACGATCCTTACCCAAAGCTCACCACAACAGATCTTAGCATAAAACTACACCGGCCTAAGGCCCATAAGTCGTTGTGTTCCTTCTTAAGCACCTTAAAAGTACCACAACCGAGACACTCACTCTGAAGAGACCTTCTGTTAATCTAAATTCGTTTCCTTCACCTTCCTGATACTTAAATGTAGAATCCATAATGATATAGAAATAATACGAGTCTCGACAACATCCAATTTAAATCTTAGATTCTAGCCATATACAAATTCAAAAAATTCACAATTGCTACATATAAATCTTGAATCCATTAGAACCTTCTCGAGAGTCATCCACTCTGCTCAAATCTCAATTGCACTGCCCAAATGGGTTGAACGACCTAAGCCCATTAGCACGGCAACACCCAAAGAAGTAACCCCACCTTAACACAACCGAGCAAATTCCTACTCTATGTGCAATACATACTTCAGGGAAAAAATACCCCAATCATTCCATGCTTCCCATATACCCAAAAAGTGTAGTACACCATGCATCTAGAAATTTCCTTGCTTAAGTCATCCTCAAAACCAGTCTCTGCAAGTCATAACCGATCTGCAAGTATGCCTCAAAACGAAACCATTACAACATGTAACCATGCAATCAAATTGTTGATAGCAGACTCCCTCACTTGGATCAAAGCCATAGATTAAAACACTCAATAACTCACAAGGCCCATACTCTATTACTGCAATACTAGCTTAGTGAGATTCAACTAAATCCTTCATAAGCTCAAGTAACACAAACCATATAATACCTCAAGTCATCTGCTAAGCTCGCATTCATCCTCGTGATGGTCAAGTAACTTTCTCAACCAATCAAAACTCAAATCTCAACGCCTATACCCACTGGTAGAAAAGAAAGCCTCCACATAACATCATAAGGATCACGCATCCGCAGATTATCCCTCAAGTTATAACCTGCCTACTTAGCCTCAAACTGACATCTCTCTATAACCATTCACAACCATGACTACTATGCAATCACTTAATCTTACTGAGTCTAAAATTATCAACAAGACATGAAAATCTACTTCGTTCCACAAATGAAATAACACGAAAGAATCTGTCAAAAACTTTCACAACTCAAGACTGAATGATATATCCACAAAAATCGAGCATCCAATAATCCTTTCCTCATATTGAACAAACTTTTCTCACCACATCCAAACCCTATGAATGCATACTACAATCACGGCATACTCATCACATAGCCATCAACCACTTACCAAGCCATAAGTATCGCTTCTAGGGACACTATCGGGCATATAAGTCCAAAAGCACATGCTCACATAACTAAAACCACCAAGCCTAATCTGCAGTCTAAACCTGGCCTCAAGTCGTCCAGACTAGCCCATCACCAAAATATAGAAAATTTATCTTGCACCGCATCCATGGAATCACAAGTCATCGGTGCACGACCGATACTGAACGCACACATAACATATTGGTGAGGGGAAGGAATTCAAGTAGATACGCTTCAAGCTGAATCAATGACGCATGATAGGGAAACAAAGATGGGAATTTTATCCTAAATGTCATGTAGCCTCGCGAAGATAGGTATGGACGTCATCATACGGATCTGCAAGACTCTACTAGGCACTTGCTCATGACTTATAGAATCTATAAACCTAGAGCTCTAATACATATTTGTCACGACCCAAAATCCAACTAGTAATGATGGCACCTAACCCAACCCACTAGGCAAGCCAATTAATAATAATCCAATTCAAATGAGATTTACTAAGAAAATAAGTGATGAAATGACTGAACTTTTATACAAAAATCCTAATGATTGGTAGTATAAATCTTGAACTTCTAAGTCTTAGAGTTTCAAAGCTGGTATGAAATACATCATCTGTTCGAAATGTACATAAATAAATTTATAAATCTAAAGTTACCAAGAACAAGCAGTTGTAACCAAAATATAGGCACATCTTTAAAGCCAGCTCCCAACACGTGCATCAGGATCAACTCCAACATCTACACACAAGGTGCAGAAATGTTGTGTGAGTACAATCGACCCAATGTTCTCAATAAGTAACAAATTAACTATAAGTTGAAAGTAGTGACAAACTTCAACAATAGATAGAGTCCAACACCAATAGCCAAGAACAACTCTTGACAATATAATAATAATATGACAAGTAATAACTCAAAGATATGATGCTCAGCTCGTTTGCAATTACGGAAAATAGGCATGCTTTTCAGGTGTAATTGTAAAATCCAAATCTTTCACTGAATCACCAAAATATGAGTGTATTAGAAAACTGTGATTTTTCCCAAAAATTTTCAACAACATATAAGGTATTCAATTCTAAGATATCCTGAGGAAAGTACACTCTATGCCTACATGTCAATGTGAATCTGAAGTCATGATTTCCACAATACCGTTTAGCATGAGGAAATGCATCTCTATGCCTACATGACAAGTATGAATGTCAAATATAATGCATCACAGTGATAACCTCGTGTACTATTTGTCTCAGAGTACTCAATCTCACTCTGAATCACTCGGTACACTCAATCACTCACCACACTCAATCACTCGGCACTCGGCACTCGGCACTCGATACATGCGCTCACTGCTGGTATGCTAGATTCCGAAGGGGCAAATCCTGCCCAAGCGTTAATATAAGCCAACATGGTCTGCTACGACGTACATTCTGATCTCATCATGAATCAATAAAACTTGTTATGGCATACATCCCTATCCCATCGTGAATCAATAAAACCTATTGTTCCATGCAACCTGATCAAATAAATAATAGTCATAATACGGCCCTCAAGTTCCAACTCAGTCATCAATCTCTCCGGTCTATCGCGCTCACAAATATCATGCCAATCAAGCCAAATAATGATAGCATGATGTAATAGTGAATGATGAACAAAGAGTAAGATATGATATGAAAATGAATGAATATGACTGAGTACATTAGTGCAACATAAACAAATAACTCAACAGCAAATGACCTCAGTGCGTCCCAACAGAAATAAACATATATCCTAAACATGATTTCTAACATGATTCATAACTCAATTTCTCTAACACGTGGAAATTTCATGGATAGAAACAAGATTAGGTAACTACAAAATATCATAGAATCAACCGAGTCATAATTCACATGGTGCACGCCTATATGCACGTCACCTAGCATGTGCGTCTCCTCAACTCTAAATACATAACACGTATGTTCAAGGATTCATACCCTCATCACCAAGTTTAGAAGTGTTACATACCTGGAACAAGTCAAATCAAATACCGAGCAAGACATATAATACTATAAAAATGCTATCATGTGCGTACCAGCCTTCGAACGGCTTGAAAATAGTCAAAATCAACCTAAGAACATCAAATAATCCCAAAGGAAAAATCCAATCGATAAAGGTCGAATCTTTTTAAAAACCCAAAGTCAATAAAAGTCAACATCGGGCCTGCCTTGGATTTTGAATTGAAGCTTACCCAAGCTCAAACCAATACAAGCTCACATGAACAAAAACTAACTAAATCGGGATCCGATAGCTCAACCAATTCTCCAGAATATCGCTCTTGGGTGTTCATAACTCAAGAGTCCAACCCACACTAGTTGGGTACCATATCTCCGAAAAGACTCCTCCAAAACTCGCCAAATTCGGGTATGTTGTTCTCCTAATATAGGAGAATGAAATCCCAAAAGGAATCGAAAAACAAAATGCCTCTAACTCATTTTTAAATTTTAAAATTTTGGACATAACCCTAGGTCTTGATTTAAAAATTAAATGGGTTTTCATTTAAAATCATGGATTAAATTTTAAACCAAGGAAATTAATAAAGGGAGATACGTAGTTTATGGTTTAGACTTTACCCCATGGAAGAAACTTCAAGCACATCCTTGAAATTTCCCAATCATAAACTTTCAAGATGAGGAAAACTCTAAAAATATTATAGCCAGAAATACCCAATTGTTCTTCCTAGTTTCTTATGTCAAACAATCTCGAAACTCGCTTTTCGTTCCTCCACTGGATTCCTCATGAAATTACAGTCAAGTTAGGATTTTGAACCACTCTATTTGACCTTATAATGAAGGAGATATGCTGGTTTCAATATTTGAAAATAGAGCAGATTTTTAAATACGAATTCAGTGGCAATTGCGTAATTAATCTGAAAAATCTAGCAACTCAATTCTTAGTAAAATGACCTTAAACTCTTCATACGATGTCGAAACTTCATGATATCAGTTGCTATGGTTCCAAAAATATGACACATATATAATGGTTTAGTCGAAACATGAATCAAAGGTCGTTTGCTCGATATGATAACCTTTATGCTCAAATTGACGACGAAACTGAAAACAATTGCAATACAACCCCAAACTTATCCAAAACTCATCGGAATTTAACCAAACTTTGGAGACATGTCCAAAATCATCATACAAATTTGTTGGAATAATTAAAACCCGATTCCGAATCTGTTTACCCAAAAGTCAAATATTGGTCAACTCTTCCAACTTAAAGCTTCTAAAACGAGAATCACTCTTCCAAATCAATCCCGAACCGCTCGAATACCAAAACCAACCATACACATAAGCTATAATATATAATATGAAGCTACTCAAAGTCTCAAACCACCAAATGGAATGCTAAATCTCAAAATGACCGGTTTGGTCATTACACTTATGCTTTGTGGTAGGATCTTATCAATAAATGGAATTCACTACTTTTGTTCCAATTGTTTAATTTTGATATTTCTTATGTACCCAATATCCTTAGATTGAAAAAGAGAATATTGAATCCATGATTGCATCTGAAATAGTCCCAGTGGCCATGAGTAATATTTGTTGAAATCTTGTTACTTGACTTAATTATGTAACTTCTCGATGATGCCAAAAAGGGGAAGATAAAGTGTGTTTTGCTTAGGACTGTGTACGCGGAAAAATTAGAAGACATGATTCTTTGCTGTCAAGATATTTTGGAAGCTTGCCTCAAGACCGAGAGAGTGGGAGGTTGTGATCAAGTTCTTAGCCTCAGGGCTCGTCGAATCCTGACTCGGAGGAAACGGGGGCCGAGGTCATGACAGAAGGAAGAGCCCCTAGGCACATGACTATGTCTGACAGGCCCGGCCTATCCAGAGCCTACTGTGAGGCCTTGCATCAAGCCGTCTAATCTTCGTACTCTTGTAATTAATACACATGTACTTGTAGCCGAGTTTCCCTCGCCTATATAAAAGGGACTCTCCCTACCTTGTAAGAGGATGATGTTGCTCCACTTCTCCACAAATGCAATAATATCTCTCTCTCTCTCTCTCTTCTAAATTGTCTATCTTTATCAGCCTCGAGGTCGCCTTAGCATTTTATTGTTTTCTCATTTGTTCTTCATTACGTTGCTCAATATTGACAATATTGAGCCTTGCTTATCTATATTTTTGCATGTTATCCCCTTCCCGACTACCCTTGATAGTCCGAGATAGGCTCGAACCTCAGCCCCGAGGTGTCTGCTAGCAGGTCTTACGCCCGGGCAATAGCCCCCTACTAGTTCGATTACTGTCTTGCTTAACTCGCTTTTCGTCATTATGCTTCACGTTTTAGCACTAACTGCTTTAACAAACTAGATCGGGAATAGATCACGTATTTTTAGAATCCCATTTATAAATTTAATTATCATTTTTACGGTAAACAATTTAGCGCCCACCGTGGGGCTAAAAATAATTGTGATTAATTTCTTGTTAGTTTCGTCACTCGAACCCACGATATCTTTCACATTTTTTCTTTCCCAAGATCTTTTGATTTTAGGTTAATGTCCAGGTCGATAAGGGAAATGGAGAACGATAACCCCAAAAATCACAAAGAGAACAGTATGGCCGTTCCTACAGCTGACGCGACACTGCAGGATCTCGATAACGCATCTAGATCGGTTCAAGCGGACGCGGGCCTGCATGCCATACAGCGGGGCAACGAATTCTCGTGCACCAATGACGGCATACAGCACGTTGACCAACAAGAAGCCCAAAAAATCTCAGCTCGAGTAGAACAAGAAGTTAATCTTCATATTATTTTTGAAATGTTGCAGGAACGACATTTGACTATCGCTCAGCTGCAGAGTCACCCGGAGTCTCCCAACGCGACAGAACTTGAAATATCTCCTTATGCCGCGCCACTACCCGAGAAATCGGGCAGCGACTGACCGGCAACCTACCCCGTCACAGTAAGGATGTTTGAAGACCTCATCGAAAGGATCGAATCATGCTCGCGAAAACTCTTACAGCAACCATCTCCCGATGATAGGATCCCGGAACTCATTTCACAAAAGTCATAAACGACGAATCTCCCTAGGTGTGACAGGACCTCGAATCCTTATGGGCGCATCACCACCTACGCATGCTCGTCCAGGGACAGCGACCTCTAAAATGTTGAACTCAATCTCGTCCTGATAAGGAGACTCGAAGAAACTCTCCCGAAATAAACCATGATCCAGCGCCACTACCCGACACCTGACCTCGCGGACCCAGTTCCCCTACCAGCGCGGTCCTCCGCGGAAGCACACGTCGGCGCCATCAAAGCAATACCAATAAGGCCCAATGCACCTGAGGCCAAACGAAGAAGATATAAAGTATTGTGGGAAGGCGCATCCCGCTCGTCGACAGAACGAAAGAGACCGCTCCCGATTTTGAGTAGTTAGGCAACACAGGCCTTCGCTCAAAACCTAAATGAAGCATACCCGGCGACTCTAGGGCATTTCAAGCAACGCCTCGCCAGATATCTATCCTAGGCTTGGTTTGATGCTCGCACCCAACATCAGTCATGAATTAAGGTCATAAACGACCGTTCGGGAACCTCCTCGTGTTCGGCATATTCAGGCAGATTCCCAACAAAGAAGCTAACACCGAGCGAATGGAGGCATCGCCCTTGTGCGGCGAATGGAAGAGACGACTCAAGGTGCAACGCGCATCACAACAACAAGGCAGTAACCCGAGGGCACAACCCTCGAGGAACCTCTAAAGGTACAAGATTCAACAAGACACAGCTGGCAAGGAAACCTAGCTCGATGGAGTACGACCTCAACATCGCAGTACCAAGCATCTTGATTGCCATAAGCGAAGCCAGGAATGCCAGGCGGCGCAGACCTATTCGACCAAAATCCCTCCAAGGAAACCATGGCCCTGCATGGGAACTACGAGGCGCTCGGGGTTACCGGCCCAAAAGAGCAATGACTATGCTATTCAACAATGGTCGCCACAAAGTATCATTGAGCAGAAATACATAGATACCGCTCCATAGGAGGAAGGATATGGGGAAAATAGAGTCGGTGAGTCGCAGTGTATCGACACGGCTATAAAAAGATGATGGCACCCCTCAAAGATCCGTAGAGTGTAGAGTGCAAATGCCCATTACCGGAAAAGGATGGTCCCAGAAAATGCTCCCAAAGGACAACCTTGCGCCCGAAGGAAGGGATGTCGAGATTCCACCTCAGCATTGCATTAATGCATTGGTAATCCCCTCTTTCATTTGACTTATTTCAAACAAAGCATGTGTTTATGAGTACAGATGGTTCGGCTAACTATACCGACGATGTCAGGCCAAAGCTGATAGGGCAATCCGGACCGACATCGCTCTTGCGCCGAGTCTTTGATAGGTTCTTGATGGAAATTGCCACAACAATCAGATCGCTCCCTCTGTGCAACCCACCCGAGCTCGGGCTGATACGTCTAGCGCACAGGGCGCGGATGCTTTATACAGATGACAGCAGATACGTTGCCTGGAGGCGACTCCGACCCTGCCATGCCAAAAGGGTGAAACCCCACGACAAACGCGGGACTAAAGTATTTAGCTACAAGCGACGAGAGGAGATCCCTCACCATGTGACCCTTCGCCGGCATTACCCTCGAAGGGGTCAAAGGATAAGCAGAACCACATCTTCAGTCAGGCCAGGTTAAACGTGACAGAAGGCTGCAGCATAGCTCATACCCCAAAATGCCGCCTACGCATCTCGCAGAAAGGAAGAACTACTCCACCCCTTTATCGTTTCCTTTCTTTATCTTATCACTAACCTGTATGTATGTAGTCAGCTCAGGCATTCGGTAGTTCTGAACCCCATTTGGGGATCCATGGCCCCCACAGGGCCAGCCGAGCATTCTTTCCTCAACCGAGTTTTTAACATGTAGAAGATTCCGCCAACAAGATTATTATCAGGGTTGCATACCTCCAAGAAGGGGATCCGACGAGATTGCAATCCTCTCTTTTATGTTGAAATGTGGAATCATATAAGCACATCGGATAATCGGAGAAGTCACACCCATGTGAGCCGAACTCACAACAACGGGACCACATGTATTTATAACATATATTTTCTCCAAGCAATAAAGAACATTTTTTAGGCTTTCCACGCTTCGAAGAAGACTATTTCAGCGTATTCACAGCAAAAACCTCTCTGCCAGATGTATCTCGAGATACTCGGAGACTTCAAAAAATCGGTGCCCGGATGACCCTAGGGTCGGGATGCCGGGCTCATCAAGCCCTTATGAGGCAACTCCGAGCTCACCAGAAGCGGTCTTCAGGCATAAACTACTTGATGACTCGGAGGCTGCTGCCAATCTCCTTGTACTGGAAAATATGAAATTGTAAGACCCTAGCGGGCAACCTCGGTATAACCAGATCTATTCTCCACAAACTGTAAGACCTCAACAGGCATCAGAAATCACATAGTTTAGGCTATACGTCGCATTTGTAAGAATTCCTTAAAGGAATACCCTCGGTGTAGACACCTAAAACTGCCGCGTGCGATAAAAAATGGCCACGTCCAAACGCATATGACTACGATCAAAACAGCTGATAAAACCCAAATAACACAACCCGGGGACGCTCAACTGTCGCTAAAAATTCTCTGAATATACTTCAAAACGAACCAGTTAAAAAATAGGCCTCCCACAACAGGCAAAAAACAAGTCTCGACTGTATCGGCTCCAAAATCGCAATCGATCTACTCGACCTATAAGCAATGAACCTTACGAGGTGCTCAAAACATCACCGAATACGACTTGAAATCGAGGTTCTTTCAGAACCGACGACGGGTTAGGCAAAAATATTCAAAAATACCTTAACAAGCGGAAACAAATTTACAAAAATCCCCCGGGCAAAAATAGCGTAAGAGCCATTGTCGCTATCTAAGCAAGCCTACGGGCCTCATATTAAAATCTCTCTAGGACCATAAAGCGTAAAAGGTCTCTACGACCGTGCAGCGTAAGAGCCATTGTTGCCAGCTTGAAAATTGACAATTTAAGGATTAAAGCGAGCTCGAATAGTAACCCGATTCTGAGACCGGATCCAAAATAGTTAACTATGCAAGCCTACGGGACACATACTAAAATGACTCAACGACAAAACAACATAAAAGCCACCATTGCTGGATGGAAACTCAATGAGATTTGAGGGTCGATTACAGCTCGAGTCGCAACGCGACTCGGAGGCTTGACCCAAAAATAATAATACGTTCGAGGACGCAACATCGATGTCACTACCTCCGATCGAAATCTCAAGAGAATATAAGGGTCGATTACAGCCCGAGTCGCAACGCGACTCGGAGACTGGACCCAAAAAACTTGCAAAATGTTACGGCATAAATGCCACTATCGCCAACCAAAAAAATCACAAAAGATTAAGTGTCGATTATAGCTCGAGTCGCAATGCAACTCGGAGACTTGACCCAAAAATTATAGCATGCCTAAAGGTACAGAATAAAAACCATTATCGCCAGCCCGAACGAGTGCAAGACTTAAGGGTATATTAACCTTATTGGATCCCGACTCGAAGACTGAACCCGATGACAATTCAACCAAAATATGCTTAAAGGCACGGCCGAAACGATACTATCATCAGCCAAGACAATTCTCCAGGCCACGCGCCCGCAAAGTCATTTCGACCCATGAGTGCAAAGGGCCATTTCCCTCCGCCCATGCAGTTGGGAAAAAGCTGGAAAGCCAATTGACGCTCAAGTTCCAACATGACTCAGGGACTAGATCCAAAAATAGCCTACGCGATCGAAAGCAATGATTAAAAGGAAAAGCTTTAAAATTCTTCTCATATTACATGCTTGGAAAGGCATTCTCCACCTACAGGCATGCCTTGCGCGCACCAGAAACAAAGCTACAAAACGGTGGAATCTATATTATACGCCAAAGGTCTACAGCTTGTAAAGTTCGTCCTTCGCAACGTCAACAAGAAGTGACCGAGTGTCACACTCATCCGCCCTTGCTCGAGCCAATTCCTCCGATAGAATGAAGCCCCTCGCACTAACCTCCTCAAATACCTCTCTCCAGGATCAGCAACGAACATATTTCTTGATCCTCTTCTTATGATCGAGGTCTCGCTTCAACTCGGATTGGGCGGCAGTAGCATCCTTTATACAAATCACCATCTCATGATCAGCCCTGGTTTGGCCTAATGCCGCTTCCTCCCAGGCATCAATTATCTCTGCCTAATCTTCGAGTGATCAGACTCAAGTCCCTCGATCATATCCGCTTGAACTTTGGCATTGTCAAGGGTCAAGTTGAGCTGGACCTCAAAGGTAGGGACCTTAGCCGTAGCACCCATCTCCTCTAAAGATTGAGCATGCACTTGAGCCCTTAGCTCCTCGCAAGCGGCTCAGATGCGGTTTACGTCACCTTTAAGAACTCCAAGGCCTCCGCCTTTTTTTGCAACTGATTTTAGTTGATTTTCGCTTTGAGCAAGAGAGAGAACATTGTTATTTAGTTGATTTTTGCTATGAGCAAAATCTGAAGGAGCGACAAAGCACCTCACTCACGTGCATGATTCCACCCTTCGAGAAATGGCAAAAACTCCACAGGAATAATATCAGTCGTCCGGACTTGCACAAACCAACTAGCCCACTCTCAGTCTTCGCCCTCCTCATCGTCAACAACGAAGGGCGTGGGTGAACAAACCCTCACGGTTAGCAGGCCTCAGTGATGAAAAGGCCGATATATCCTGATGAGATGATCAAGCATGAACTCAAGCCCAACTTTCTTCGCGAAGAATCTCATCATAAGCACATTTTGCCAAAATGATGGATGAATTTGTGCCAAGCTAACCCGATACATCAAACAAATGTCAAGCACAACTTTATTAGAGGGACTAAATGAAAAAGGGTATACGAGCACACTCAAGAACCCATCATTAGAGTCCACGATGCGTTCATCTGGGGAAAGCACCCGCAGTGTCACCCCTCACTCCACCAGCAATGTCGTCTCGCCATCTCCAGGTGTTCCTCTCTTATCAAGGACTCCATCTCCAGAGCAAAATCCTTCGACTCTCGAGTGCCGGGAACAACATTCTTTACTTTTTTCCATGCCGGTACCGAAGTAGTTGCCATGACTATGGTAAAAATGACAAAATAAAGCAAGGGCGAGCACCAACACTTTTCGCACTTTAAGTGATAAGGAGCCCTATGCCAAAAAGAAGTACAGCTACCCAAAAATAATGAAGTCTCATAAAAAAGCTGAAGTCGTCACACTTATATGTAAGAAGCAACGAATTAACAACAGTACTTAACGAATCGATGACCTTCGTCTGGGATAACGTTCCAGAAGGCCTCGGAATTTGATGCATGATCTCCAAACAAATTAGTATGCCACGACAGCTCGAACTTATCTGATCGGTCCACCATCAATCCCAAATATGGAAATAAGATCGGGTGAGAGTCATGTCGATCAGTTGGAGACTAGGACAAGCTCTCACGCCAGACTTCAACAGCCAATAAACAAAAGAAGGCATTCAAAGAGCCCCGAAGGGCGTAAGAGCATACAAATATAAAACAAAGTAAGGGAAGCAGAATTCAACAAAATAAATTCTTATTTATGAAAGATTTGTGTACAATAGCCCCGAGAAGTCATGGCATATGATTACAAAAGAACACAAAGGGTCTCTACATAGAAGTAAAAAAATAGAAGGGTACATATAATGAAGGTTCGGGTCTTGATTTAAACGGTCGGCAATCCACCTCGGCATCGATACATCCAAAAGCCACCTTCCTCGGGCGCGCGGCCTCAAAGGAAATATCTCCCGGAGCGCCCTCGGAAGCCCTATCTCAGCTGTCTACTTTGACATCCTCAAAAAAGATGAACCAGGGAGCAGGGAGGGATGAAAAAACGTAACAACTCTCCGAAACCCGAGGACCCTCTTTTGCCAAGGAAGCCTCGGAGGGACAGCGGACCGAACAATCCTTAGTCCCTCTTGCACGGCTACTTTGAATCCACTTCTTGGATCATCAAGACGTGCAAGCCCCCGGCTCGAGGCATAGTTCCATATCGAGCCAAGGTATGAAGGTGAGTAGCGGTGGATATTTCGAGCCCCCTTTTGAGCAGCGGTGCGTAATCCGAACAGCGAGACCGATCCCCGTTCCATCACCACTTCAGGTCAACGAAAGAAGCATGGGCCGACATACTAATGACCATAGCAATAACGTGATAGCCCGCTTAAGTTCAATAAAGGGAGGCCCTGGTAGAAGGCCACGACGCAGTCCGAAGGAACTCCTCCAAACTGCCTTGAGATCGGAAGCTTCCATCATAATGTTTAAAGGCAAAAGAAGATGATGAGAAGGAAGAGTCAAGCATGCCAACAGAAGTATTGAGATGGGAAGAACAATGACAAAATTCCCTCATTTATGGAGGAAAAATGACACGATCGTCGAGGCTCTAAAGATTGATCGGAGAATGGAATTACTGTTTTCTTGAAAAAATGAATCGACAACAGTACTTTTTGCCTTGAGGAGTGGAAATGACAAAGTACCAAGTAGGAGTCCATAAGATATGCCATCTATCACAAAAGATTGTGCCACAATTCGCGTCATTGATATGAAGTTGCTGAAAAGAGCTCAAGGAACCAAATGTCATAATCGTTTCCCATCCTTTCGATATAGGAAACGCGTAGACTATCTATACGTGGCAAAATTAGAAGATTTGATTCTTTGATGTCAAGATAATTTGGAAGCTTGCCTCTAGAACCCGAGAGTGGGAGACCACAATTGAGTTCTCAGCCTCAGGGCACGTCGAAGCCCGACTCGGAATAAACGGGGGCCGAGGTCAGGACAGAAGGAAGAGCCCCCTAGGCACATGGTTACATCTGACAGGCCCGACCTATCTAGATCCTACTGTGAGGCCTTGCATCAAGACGTCCCATCTTCGTACTCTTGTAATTAATACACATGTACTTGTAGTCGAGTTTCCCTCGCATATATAAGAGGGAATCTCTCTACCTTGTAAGAGGCTGATTTTGCTCCACTTCTCCACAAATACAATAATATCTCTCTCTCCCTCTCTCTTTATTCTAAGTTGTCTATCTTTATCGGCCTCGAGGTCGCCTTAGCATTTTATCATTTTCTCATTTGTTCCTCATTACTTTTCTCAACATTGACAATATAGAGCCTTGCTTAGCTATATTTTTGCCTGTTATCCCCTTCTCGACTATCATTGATAGCCCGAGATAGGCTTGAACCTCGGCCCCGAGGTGTCTGCTGGCTGGTCTTATGCCCGGGCAACAGCCCCTACTGGTTCGACTACTGCCTTGCTTAACTCACTTTTCGTCATTATACTTCACGTTTTAGCACTAACTGCCTTAACAAACTAGCTCGGAAATAGATCACGTATTTTTAGAATCCTATATATAAATTTAATTGTTGCTACCGTTTTCACGATTAACAGACTGTGATATTTATAGACTAATGAACCTTATCCTTCATGATTTGTGGCTTTAAATGACAAGTGTTCTGACATTGTGTTTGATGTTGAGCTGAGTTGAAATAGGTTCCATTCTTTAAAAAGTACCGAGTTTGTAATTATCAAAAAGGGAAAAATTATTGACATGAGCAATATAGGTTCTGATGATTGAGAAAAAACCACATGCATGAACCAGGTCCATAGGCACTATACACAAGTTATGGTCAGAATCAAGCAAAAGGCATGCATGTTGAAGGGACAAGTATAAGCGGTTATTTTTCATAATTCCTGAACGAAAAGATTGCATATTTGATAAGGAGCATGACTAATTACTTAAAGACAACTATATCCAATATAAGGAAAGAGTTAGAAGTTGAAGATAAATAGAAGTCTTCCACCAAGGAAGAGTAAAGCATCAGACTTCTAGTTAATCCTTATTCTACTAACTCTATAAATATTAGTGTTGTTCTCTTTTACAGGTATCGCATATATACTGAAGATAAGCACGAATTGTGAGAAAAATAGCAAGGTATTTTGTGAGCAGTTCTTGTGAGTTACAAGAGTGCGGACCTGAAGCTTCATGAACCATATTAAAGAACCAGTTACATGTGTCTTTCTTGAATTCTAGTTCAATTGTAGTAGGAGCTTTTGAGTTGTAACTTTCAACTTTCTTTAGAAGCAAATTGTAATAGGTACCTGAGTTGTATCTTTCAAGTTAGAGTTAACTTGAAGTAGTTGAAATAGCTTGTGGCGCGTTGCTACAAAGGTTAGAGTTAATCCTTAGGTTTACAAGAGTTTGTAAACATTGTTGTTGGCTCGGAGTTGTAGAGAAGTGTTTGGAAAAAAATCCTACTAGGAAGTATATTGTGATTTTATTTACCTTTTGAGCCGAGTGTTTTCCACGTACAAATACTTGTGTTATTTAATTTCTGCATTACTTATTCTGCAACTATAGTTTAAGGAACGCATAGAAGAACCAAGTCCTTCTATATTCTAGTGCACGCGAAAATTAAACACCACCCAAATCACTCCTTCTTCTCTTGTGTGTTATTGAAGTTTAAAATATCATATTGTAAGGCTCATTTGGCCCGATTGATTCCTGAAGATTGCCTATTAGGCAAAGAAAAACAAGGAAACTTTCGGACCCCTGTTCAAATGGTTTATTCCCATTTCACAATTGTATCATTACTTTCATCAATTCTTACATATCTTTCTTTTTGAAATCCTGATGGTCAGGCTAACAAATAAGCCTCTATTTTACCAAAATATCCTATCTTAGATCCACAACAGGATATTCGTTTGTGTGTGTTTCACCTACTGCACAAGTAGGAAAATTCAAACGACCAGGCGCTCCTGAATCGAATTCTGCATGTTATGATAAGCCTTCTCCTACATAGTCTCCTTCTAAGATGGAATGGAATTCTAGTGTTATGACCAACTCTTTTAGCATCCTTTATTCCTCCTTTTATGTCAAAAGATGTCATGGACAAGTACCTAAATGCTTTTTTACTTCAAATTCTATATTAGTAAAACATAGTGGGTCCAAGAGAGATTTGTTGAGCAAGTATTAAGGGCTTCAAATAATCCCTACATATAGGTGCAAAGGAAAGTTGAGGGCTAGTTTTACAACATGAAATAAATTGACTGATTCTCTTACTTGTCTCCGGTACGTGCATTATATCAAGTAAAAGTCTATTTTTGCCTGGAAAACTTGTTCAGAGGTCTTTTGGCAGAGTGCATTAGAAAAAATAATATATGCATTAGTTTTGTGTATTAGTAATACCTTTTTTGATATACTTTTTCAACGTATGTATAATCAATACAAGCATTAGTTACACACCCTATTTGGCATTAACCCATGTATAGTTAATGAATAGCAAACCATGGTATTAGCAATACCAAGGTTATTAATGCATGCATAAGCATAGTTAAAGAAACAATTGCCCCTTAAATCCCTCAAAATGTCTTGACCCAAAATTCACTAAGGGTCGTGATGGTGTCGGACACAACAGTCAGGCAAGCCAACCAAAATACTTAATTAAATTTCCCGTTTTAATGCTCTTAAATTCTATGATTTTTTTTCCTCCAAGTTTACCAAATAAAATATGATCGCTTTAATTGAAATTAAATAATAAGAAATTAATACAAAATACTTCATAACCATCCCAGAAACCAGTATCACAACTGCATGACCAATTTTTAAGAATTTGAATAAAGTACAACAGCTGTCCGAAACACAATTGGACAGAAAGTAAATATAATTCTGAGGGGGAGACTATACTAGT
This sequence comes from Nicotiana glauca, assembly GCA_026770625.1. NCBI lineage: Eukaryota > Viridiplantae > Streptophyta > Magnoliopsida > Solanales > Solanaceae > Nicotiana > Nicotiana glauca. The sequence continues at coordinate 63,319 of MU782700.1, read as the reverse complement.
TGCGGGTTGCTTCGAGGAAATATTGTAAGGCCCCATAAAATCTTGTGCTCAAAACCTAGTAGCTCGTAGTGCCAAGGTCTGAATATGTGTTAGGAATGTGTAGAACCCTTTTTACTGATTTTGCACTTAAAAATCAAAAGAATCAATTTTTCAGAAAATTTCCATTGTGCGGTTCAGAATGCGGTCGCATATCAGCTATGCGGACCGCATTTCTACCGCAGAGTGAAGCAGAAGATTGCCAAAATTAATGTTGAAAATGTGGTCCTATATGCGATCGCATAATCAATATGCGGACTGCAAAATTATCGCATAAATTCCTCAGGGATTTGTGGAGGTCAATTCTGCGGTGCAAAATGCGACCGCATAACAGAAATGCGGACTGCATTCCTTTCGCAAACCCTTCAGAGTTTCGGGTGCATTCCTGCGGTCCAATCTGTGGACCGCATTTCAATTCTGTGATCGTAGAATGCGACTGTAGATCATGCTCGGGCTTCTATTTTTCTAAATTTTAAAACTCGACCCCTTTGTAGTAAAACACCCAACCCCTCATTCTTTAACAAGCTTCTGCACAAAATAAGAGAGAGGAAGAGGGGGTCTTCAGAGAGAAAGTCATCTTCTCCAAAATTTGATTCTTCAAAACTATCCGGGCGGGGAAATTTCAAACTTTTCTTCGTCCCCTTTTTCTTGGAGGTAAAATCCCTAACCCTTTTCATTGAATTTTAGGTTTAAACTAGGGGGAGTCTCATGCATTGGTCCTTGAAAATAATGGTTGAAATCATACATGCATGTCTATTAAAACCTAAAATCTAGTAGGAGTAATTAGGTGGGAGTAAAAACTTGTGCAAGACAGGGATTGATAACCTAAATAAGTTTAAGTAGCAATTGTGAATTTTAATTCTAAGTTATATGTATTAATTTGTGCACTATATTGACAATGCTAGATTTTAGGTTAATTGGAAATAGAAATTAAAAAGGGATTCGGCTCCAGGTATGTATGGCTAACTTTAACCTTTGTAAAATCACCTTGTTTGGTGTCCGAATACTTGGTATGTGATATCTCCATGAATTAGTTGTGAAGTTAAACTCTTGTGAGCAGGATCTATTAACTTGTGTGAACTATTTGTGAATTCATGTAAATATTGTGCCTTATGCGTTGTTGGTTAAGACATCCGATATGATTGTGCAAGTAAATGGTAATAAACTAAGTTGTGATTGTGAACGTGTTATATGGTAAGAACTGTGGAATAAGTGATAGAAAGGAATTGAAAATTGGTGAAATTGAAATAACTGTGATAACATCCTTTGTGGTTAGTCGTGGAAAACTATTGTTGTAATCTAAATAGTACAACGGGCTGTTGAAAAAGATGGAAATGGCATGGATAGTCATATAAAACCCTTTGTGAGCTGTGCTATTGGTCCTTGAGATGTGTTGCTGTTGTTATTGAGATTTGTGGTTGTTGCTCTTGAAACTTGTTGGAGTTATCCTTGCAAATTATTATTGTTGTGATATTGTTTGTGAATTGTGATTGCTCGGTGGGATCCGGTTGTGCACCGCAACACGAAGTAATAAGGTATGGGTTGTGGTGATAAGGGTGGCCGAGATAATAAGGGTGAAAAGTGATCGATATCACTATTGAAATAAAATATGAGAACATTGTAAAAATTGAAAATCTGGAAATAATGATGGGGAAAAGGAGAGATTGTTAACTTGTTTGCCTTGGTTGTTTCTTTTACTGTATTCAATTGATGTTTCCTATATTGTTTATTACTTATGTATGGCTTGAGGTTACTCAGGGTAAATTTTGTTATACATACCAGTACAATTCAAATCTACTGACGTCCCTTTTGTTGGGGGCTCTGCATTCTTATTATGATTGTAGGTGGATCCGCAGCAGGTACTCCAGCCCACCGATCGCAGCTCCCCCTTCGTGTTCTATCAGCTTTTTGGTGAGCCCCATTCTTCTCGGGGCCCTGCGTGGCTCAGGCCACTTGTGTCCGAAGTTTCATTTTGATTTTTTGTAAGGTATAGTCGGAGCCTTGTTACCGGCAAATACTGTATTATCCTATTATACTTTTAGAGGCTCCATAGATAGTAAATATGGGTTGAGAACTTATGTAAATTTGTATTTCGTATATGGGGCGATGAAAGTTGTAAACCTCATCAAGTGACTATGTATGTTTTGTAAAAAAATGCTGTTTTAACTATAAGTGACTATTTCCTTTAATTAATAGATAATGAAAATACGGGGTACGTGTGGGATAGGAAAGGCACCCAGGTCCGCATGACTGGGGATACCCGGTTGAGCGCCGGTCATGTCCCATGAATTTGGGGCGTGACAAACTTGATAGCAGAGCCTAAGGTTTAAAGGAGTCCTAGGATGTCTCGGAGCCGTGTCTGATAGAGCACTACTTATCGGTGTGAAGTAGTCCACATCTATAAGTGGGAGGCTGCATGGATATTTAGGAAATTTTCCCACTTCTTTGTTATTCAGTATCGTGCGGTGAAGTGAAATGTGAAAGTATCTATATCTAACTCATGCTTTGTTCAGAACTTTTTCAGTAATGGCACCTAAGAAGAGAGCTAGACTCTACCTTGGGGCCAATACCACCACGAGTGAGTCTATGAATCATGTACCTGATGCCGTGGATGAGAGTGACTCCCCGGCCTTGAACCTACCTGGACCGTCTGTCCTAGACCAGTATGTTCTTGTTCCTGCAGTGGCAGAGGGTGCCACAATCCCTCCCGCCTATATTCCTGATTCTGGCACCATCCCAGCTCCTAGTCCCGAGGCTTCTGATGTGGACCTTAGAGGATCCATCCGTATGTTGACCCAGTTAGTGGACGCTCAGGCCCAGAGATCCCAAGGTGCCCCTGCATCCTCTAACAGATAGGGGGATTCAGCCGATTCCAGAGTTAACCAATTTTTGCGGCTAGCCCCTCCAGAGTTCTCAGGCACAGACCTAGAGGCCGATCCGCAGGAATTCCTGGATGAAATGTATAAGACCCTCCGAGTGATGAAAGCTTCAGAGGAAGAGGGAGTTGAGTTTGAATCATACAGGTTGAGAGGAGCAATGTATTCATGGTTCGATATGTGGGAGGACCCCCGGCCAGATGGGATGAGTTTGTAGATGCGTTCATGGACCAGTTCTTGCCTGCTGAGACAAGACCGTGCCACTGAGTTTGAGACCCTCAAGTAGGGAAGTATGAGTGTTTGGGATTATCACATGGAGTTCGTAAGATTGTCTAAGTATGCTCCTCGGTTAGTGCCGACCACGGCAGCTAGAGTTCGGTGATTCGTTCAGACATGAACTATGAAAAGATTGTGAGATTCGCTCAGGCTACAGAGGCTGGGAAATTGAAAATTCAGGCGGAAAGAGAGTATAGAAGCAGGGCCCGATCAGTGGGCCACTCAGGGAGATAAGCTCAGGGGAGATGGACGTCAGGGCCGTCCCAGTCATATGCTCAATCCTTAGCGAGCGCACCACCATCTCTGCACAGTTACCAGCAGATCAGCCGCACGAGACCAGGTTTAGATAGTAGGAGGCCCCATCAGTCCGATTGTTTGGGAGGGAGATCACAGCAGCAGGGGAGGGCTCCATGCCCTAAGTGTGGGAGATTTCATACAGAGACTTGCCACTTAGATAACCCGGTGTGTTTCAGATGCGGGGTGAGAGGTCATATTCAGCGAGACTGTCATGTGCCCAGTCAGGGCATGGATAGGGGATCTTATCAGTCATCCGGTTCATCAGTCGCTACATCATATGTACGTCCTCCAGCCCCGGCGGGGCATGGTATAATTAGGGAAGGATCTCGTGGTAGAGGTGGACCCAGCCGGTTCTATGCTTTGAGTGGTCGCCAGAGTGCAGAGGCTTCTACAGATGTGGTTATAGGTATCTTGTCTGTTCAGGCCATTGATTGTTATGCTCTTATTGATCCAGGATCCTCTTTGTCTTATGTCACCGCATTCATTGCTTCAAGCTTTGGGATAGAACCCGAACAGCTTCATGAGTCGTTCTCTGTATCGACTTCGGTTGGTGATACTATCATTGTCGTGCGAGTTTATAGGAATTGTGTTGTCGTGGTCTATGTTCGTATTACTACGGACGGTGTTGTTGAGCTTGGAATGGAATATTTTGATGTTATTATGGGAATGGACTGGCTTTATGCATGTTTTGCCAAACTCGACTGCCGAACGAGAATCCTGAGGCTCGAGTTTCCTAATGAGCCAGTTACTGAGTGGAAGGGAAATGGTGTGGTGCCGAAGGGTAGGTTTATTTCCTACCTTAAAGCTGCAAAGATGATTAAGAAGGGGTGTATCTATCATTTGGTCCGGGTGGCTGACACCACATCAGAAGTGTCTTCCCTCGAGTCCATGCTGGTTATGAACGAGTTTCTTGAAGTATTCCCAGATGAGCTTCCAGGAATTCCACCAGATAAGGAGATTGATTTCAGGATTGATGTATTGCCAGATACCCAGCCAATATCTATTCCTCCATACATAATGGCGCCAGCAGAGTTAAGGGAGTTAAAGGAGCAGCTGAAGGATTTATTAGAGAAAGGGTTCATACGATCGAGTGTGTCACTGTGGGGTGCTCCGGTTCTTTTTGTCAATAAGAAGTATGGGTTGCTCCGGTTCTTTTTGTCAATAAGAAGTACGGGTTGCTCCGGATGTGTATTGATTATCGGCAGCTCAACAAAGTCACCATCAAAAATAAGTATCCTTTGCCTCGGATAGATGATTTGTTCGACCAATTGCAAGGTGCAAGATTCTTCTCCAAAATTGATCTACGGTCAGGATATCACCAATTGAAGATTAGGGAGCAGGATATTCCCAAGACCGCTTTCAGAACTTGCTATGGTCACTTTGAATTCTTGGTCACGTCTTTTGGGTTAACCAACGCCCCGACAGCTTTTTTGGATCTTATGAATCAGGTCTTCAAGCCATTTCTAGACTCCTTCGTCATTTTTTTCATTGACGACATCTTTGTTTATTTGCGAAGCCGGGAGGATCATGCCTATCACCTCAGGGCAGTTTTGCAGACTCTTCATCAGCACCAGTTGTACGCTAAATTCTCAAAATGTGAATTTTGGTTGGAGTCCGTCACTTTTCTGGGTCATGTTGTTTCCAGTGAGGGGATTCAGGTGGACCCCCAGAAGATTGCAGCGGTGAAGGATTGTCCTAGACCTACGACCCCGACGAAGGTTCGTAGCTTCTTGGGTTTAGCCGGGTACTATCGGAGGTTTGTGGAGGGATTCTCTACCCTCGCCTCCCCATTGACTAAATTGACGCAGAAAGCAGTTAAGTTCCAATGGTCCGATGGTTGTGAGAGACGTTTTCGGGAATTGAAGTCAAGGTTGACCTCGGCACCGATATTGGCCTTGCCGGAAGGCACGGAAGAATTTGTGGTCTATTGCGATGCTTCCAGGGTCGGTTTGGGGTGTGTATTGATGCAGCGTGTGAAGGTTATAGCGTATGCTTCAAGGCAACTCAAGAATCACGAGAAGAATTACCTGACGAATGATTTGGAGCTTGCAGCAGTTGTATTTGCCTTGAAAATATGGCGGAATTACCTTTATGGGGTCCATGTGGATGTGTTCTCAGACCACAAGAGTCTCCAATATTTGTTCAAACATAAGGAGTTAAATTTGAGGCAGCGACGGTGGTTAGAATTGCTTAAATATTGTGATATGAACATCTTATACCATCCAGGAAAGGCGAATGTTGTGGCCGATGCCCTCAGTCGAAAATCCATGGGTAGTTTGGCTCACTTGGGGGTGGATCAGAGGCTCCTAACTCGGGAGGTCTATCAGTTGGCTAGTCTTGATGTTTGCATTTCGCCCCCAAGTGAGGAGGAAATTATGGTGCGTAATAGAGCAGAATCATCGCTTGTAGTGGAAGTCAAGGAAAAACAGTTCATCGATCTAGCATTGGCACAGATGAAGAAGGCAGTTCTGAACAACAAAACTTCGGCATTTTCACTCGACGGCAATGATAATGTGCTACGATGTCAAGGAAGTCTATATGTTCTAGATGTGGATAACCTTCGGGAGAAAGTAATGGCAGAGGCTCATCATTCCCGGTATTCGGTGCACCCGGGTTCTAAAAAAATGTATCACGATCTCAAGGAAATTTATTGGTGGAACGTTATGAAGAGGAGTGTGGCTGACTTTGTATCTAAATGTCCAAATTATCAGCAAGTAAACGCTGAGCATCAGTGGCCCGGTGGGCTAACCCAGCTTATGGAAATACCAATGTGGAAATGGGAGATGATCAACATAGATTTTGTGGTAGGATTACCTCGCACTCAGCGAAAGTTCGACTCAATTTGGGTGATAGTGGATCGACTCACCAAATCAGCTCACTTTTTGCCAGTCAAGTCCACCGATACCGCAGAACAGTATGCTCAGTTGTACATCAAGGAAATAGTGAGGCTTCATGGTACTCCGCTCTCTATTAATTCGGATCTAGGGGCTCAGTTCACAGCAAATTTTGGAAGAAATTTCAGCAAGGCTTGGGCACCTAGGTGAATCTCAGCACGGCTTTCTATCCGCAAACTGATGGTCAAGTAGAGCGGACTATTCAGACACTTGAAGATATGTTGCGGACTTGTGTCTTGGACTTCAAAGGTAATTGTGATGATCACCTGCCCCTTATAGAATTTTCTTACAATAACAACTTTCATGCTAGTACTCATATGGCCTTATTTGAGGCATTGTACGGAAGAAGGTGTAGATCTCCGATTGGGTGGTTTGAAGTAGGTGAAGCAGAATTGATAGGACCAGATCTTGTACACCAGGCTATGGAGAAAGTTAAAATCATTCAGGAAAGGATGAAGACTGCTCAAAGTCGCCAAAAGTCTTATACAGACGTTCGTCTGAGGGAATTTGAATTTCAAGTTAATGATTGGGTGTTCTTGAGGGTATCCCCTATGAGGGGAATCATGCGCTTCGGGAAGAAAGGTAAGTTGAGTTCTAGGTATATCGGGCCATATCGAATCATTCAAAGGATAGGGCAGGTGGCCTATAGTTTGGAATTGCCTCCCGAAATGTCATTAGTGCACCCGGTGTTCCACGTGTCCATGTTGAAGAAAGTGGTTAGAGATCCATCCATCATCGTTCCAGTCGAGACTATCGAGGTTAATTAAGAGTTGTCGTATGAAGAGGTTCCGATTGCCATTCTTGATAGACAAGTCCGTAAGTTGAGAAATAAGGAAGTTGCCTCAGTCAAGGTGTTATGGTGCAGTCAACGGATTGAGGAAGCTACGTGGGAAGCGGAGAAGGAAATGAAAGAGAAATATCCCCATCTATTTGATCAATTTTAGAAGAAATGTGACCTTTCTATCTCTAAAACAACTATCATTGTGTCCGAGTTGTTTCCTTCCTAATACTAGTGAAGTTCCTCTAGTGGTGAAAGACTTATAGGTGTTGTGATTGTTTTAAGTCATGTGAAGATATTTTTGGTAAATGAAAGTTTGACAAAGACTCTTGTGATAAGTAATCAATTAATGATTGTATAAGTTGGTAACAAATTACTTGTATGCATGTAGTATGTTGAAATAGTTAGATTATGTGAAACTCATTGAGATAACTGATTCATAAGAAAAACGCATCAAGTGATCGAATGTGTGCAATTGTTAAAGTAGAAAATTGTATGCCAGTTGTAGGGATGGTTGTTATACTATTATGGTGTTTGGAATTTGAGTTTCGGGGGCCCTCTGTTAGGTAGATATGTCCATAATACAAAGGAAACTCTGGCAAACATTTTTCTAAAAATATGGGATTCAGCGAAAATTTTGAGAGTCTGCATATCCTGCTTTTCAAACCAACTGATTTTAAAAAAATCCTCATTCGAGGACGAATGATTTAAAGTGGGGGAGGATGTAAGGACCCGTAAAATCTTGTGCTCAAAACCTAGTAGCTCGTAGTGCCAAGGTCCGAATATGTATTAGGAATGTGTAGAACCCTTTTTACTGATTTTGCACTTAAAAATCAAAAGAATCAATTTTCCAGGAAATTTCCGTTATGCGGTTCACAATGCGATCCCAGATCAGCTATGCGGACCGTATTTCTGCCGCAGAGTGAAGCAGAAGATTTCCAAAATTGATGTTGAAAATGCGGTCATATATGCGATCGCATAATTAATATGCGGACCGCATAATCGTCGCATAAATTCCTCAAGGATTTGTGGAGGTCAATTCTGCGGTGCAAAATGCGACCGCATAACAGAAATGCGGACCGCATTCTTGTCGCAGACCCAAGCAGATCCTTCAGAGTTTTCGGTGCATTTCTACGGTCCAATCTGCGGAACGCATTTCAATTCTGCGATCGTAGAATGCGACTGTAGATCTTGCTCGGGCTTCTATTTTTCCAAATTTTAAAAACCAACCCCTTTGTAATAAATCACCCAACCCCTCATTCTTTGACAAGCTTCTGCACAAAATAAGAGAGAGGAAGAGAGGGTCTTGAGAGAGAAAGTCATCTTCTCCAAACTTTGATTCTTCAAAACTATCCGGTCCGGGAAATTTTGAACTTTTCTTCGTCCCCCCTTTTTCTTGCAGGTAAAATCCCTAACCCTTTTCATTGAATTTTAGGTTTAAACTAGGGGGAGTCTCATGCATTGGTCCTTGAAAATAATGGTTGAAATCATACATGCATGTCTATTAAAACCTAAAATCTAGTAGGAGTAATTGGGTGGGAGTAAAAACTTATGCAAGGCAGGGGTTGATAACCTAAATAAGTTTAAGTAGCAATTGTGAATTTTAATTCTAAGTTATGTGTCTTAATTTGTGCACTATATTGACAATGCTAGATTTTTGGTTAATTGGAAATAGAAATTAAAAAGGGATTCGGCTCCAGGTATGTACGGCTAACTTTAACCTTTGTAAAATCGCCTTGTTTGGTGTCCGAATACTTGGTATGTGATATCTCCATGAATTAGTTGTGAAGTTAAACTCTTGCGAGCAGGATCAATTAACTTGTGTGAACTATTTGTGAATTCATGTAAATATTGTGCCTTATGCGTTGTTGGATAAGATATTCGATATGATTGTGCAAGTAAATGGCAATAAACTAAGTTGTGATTGTGAACATTTATATGGTAAGAACTGTGGAATAAGTGATAGAAAGGAATTGAAAATTGGTGAAATTGAAATAACTGTGATAACATCCTTTGTGGTTAGTCGTGGAAAACTATTGTTGTAATCTAAATGGTACAACGGGCTGTTGAAAAATATGGAAATGGCATGGATAGTCATATAAAACCCTTTGTGAGTTGTGCTATTGGTCCTTGAGATGTGTTGCTGTTGTTATTGAGATTTGTGGTTGTTGCTCTTGAAACTTCTGGTGTTATCCTTGCAAATTATTATTGTTGTGATATTGTTTGTGAATTGTGATTGCTCGGTGGGATCCGGTTGCGCACCGCAACACGAAGTAATAAGGTGTGGTTTGTGGTGATAAGGGTGGCCGAGATAATAAGGGTGGAAAGTGATCGATATCACTATTGAAATGAAATATGAGAACATTGTAAAAATTGAAAATCTGGAAATGATGATGGGGAAAAGGAGAGATTGTTAACTTGTTTGCCTTGATTGTTTCCTTTAGTGTATTCAATTGTTATTTCGTCTATTATTTGTTACTTGTGGATGGCTTGAGGTTACTCAGGGTAAATTTTGTTATACATAACAGTACAATTCAAATCTACTGACGTCCCTTTTGTCGGGGCTCTACATTCTTGTTATGATTGTAGGTGGATCCGCAACAGGTACTCCAGCCCACCGATCGTAGCTCCCCCTTCGTCTTCCATCAGCTTTTTGGTGAGCCCCATTCCTCTCGGGGCCCTGCGTGGCTCAGGCCGCTTGTGTCCGAATTTTCATTTTGATTTTGTGTAAGGTATAGCTGGAGCCTTGTTACCGGCAAATAGTGTATTATCCTGTTGTACTTTTAGAGGCTCCATAGACAGTAAATGTGGGTTGAGAACTTATGTAAATATGTATTTCGTATATGGGGCGATAGAAGTTGTAAACCTCATCAAGTGACTATGTATGTTTTGTAAAAAAAATGGTGTTTTAACTATAAGTGACTATTTCCTTTGATTAATGGATAATGAAAATACGGGGTACGTGTGGGATAGGAAAGGCACCCAGGTCCACTTCACTGGGGATACCCGGTCGAGCGCCGATCATGTCCCATGAATTTGGGGCGTGACAAACTTGGTATCAGAGCCTAACGTTTAAAGGAGTCCTAGGATGTCTTGGAGCCGTGTCTGGTAGAGCCCTACTTATCGGTGTGAAGTCGACCACATCTATAAGTGGGGGGCTGCATGGATATTTAGGAAATTTTCCCACTTCTTTGTTATTCTGTATCGTGCGGTGAAGTGAAATGTGAATGTGTCAATATCTAACTTATGCTTTGTTTAGAACTTTTTCAGTAATGGCACCTAAGAAGAGATCTAGACTCTACCTTGGGGCCAATACACCACGAGTGAGGCTATGAATCATGTACCTGATGTCGTGGATGAGAGTGACTCCCCGGCCTTGAACCTACCTGGACCATCTGTCCTAGACCAGTATGTTCCTGTTCCTGCAGTGGCAGAGGGTGCCACAATCCCTCCCGCCTATATTCCTGATTCTGGCACCAACCCAGCTCCTAGTCCCGAGGCTTCTGATGTGGACCTTAGAGGAGCCATCCGTATGTTGACCCAGTTAGTGGACGCTCAGGCCCAGAGATCCCAAGGTGCCCCTGCATCCTATAGCGGATAGGGGGATTCAGCCGGTTCCAGAGTTAACCAATTTTTGCTGCTAGCCCCTCCAGAGTTCTCAGGCACAGACCTAGAGGCCGATCCGCAGGAATTCCTGGATGAAATGTATAAGACCCTCCGAGTGATGAAAGCTTCAGAGGAAGAGGGAGTTGAGTTGGAATCATACAGGTTGAGAGGAGCAGTGTATTCATGGTTAGATATGCGGGAGGACCCCCAGCCAGATGGGATGAGTTTGTAGATGCGTTCATGGACCAGTTCTTGCCTGCTGAGACAAGACCGTGCCACTGAGTTTGAGACCCTCAAGTAGGGAAGTATGAGTGTTTGGGATTATCACATGGAGTTCGTAAGATTGTCTAAGTATGCTCCTCGGTTAGTACCGACCACGGCAGCTAGAGTTCGGCGATTTGTTCAGACATGAACTATGGAAAGATTGCGGGATTCGCTCAGGCTACAGAGGCTAGGAAATTGAAGATTCAGGCGGAAAGGGAGTATAGCAGCAGGGCCCGATCAGTGGGCCACACAGGGAGTTCAGCTCAGGAGAGATGGACGTCAGGGTCGTCCCAGTCATATGCTCAGTCTTTAGCAAGCACACCACCATCTCTGCACAGTTACCAGCAGAGCAGCCTCACGAGGCCAGGTTTAGACAGTAGGAGGCCCCATCAGTACGGTCGTTCGGGAGGGAGATCACAGCAACAGGGGAGGGCTCCATGCCTTACGAGACCAGGTTTTTAGCGAGCACACCACCATCTCTTCACAGTTACCAGCAGAGCAGCCTCACGAGACCAGGTTTAGACAGTAGGAGGCCCCATCAGTACGGTCGTTCGGGAGGGAGATCACAGCAGCAGGGGAGGGCTCCATGCCTTAAGTTTGGGAGATTTCATACAGAGACTTGCCACTTAGATAACCCGGTGTGTTTTAGATGCGGGGTGAGAGGTCACATTCAGCAAGACTGTCATTTGTCCAGTCAGGGCATGGATAGGGGATCTTCTCTGTCATTCGGTTCTTCAGTCGCTACATCATATGTACGTCCTCCAGCCCCGGAGAGGCATGGTATAATTAGGGGAGGATATCGTGGTAGAGGTGGACCCAGCTGGTTCTATGCTTTGAGTGGTCGCCAGAGTGCAGAAGCTTCTACAGATGTGGTTACAGGTATCTTGTCTGTTCAAGCCATTGATTGTTATGCTCTTATTGATCCGGGATCCTCTTTGTCTTATGTCACCCCATTCATTGCTTCAAGCTTTGGGATAGAACCCGAACAGCTTCATGAGCCATTTCTCTGTATCGACTCTGGTTGGTGATACTATCATTATCGCGCGAGTTTATAGGAATTGTGTTGTCGTGGTCTGTGGTAGTATTACTACGGGCGATCTTGTTGAGCTTGGAATGGTAGATTTTGATGTTATTATGGGAATGGACTGGCTTTATGCATGTTTTGCCAAACTCGACTGCCGAACGAGAATCCTGAAGCTCGAGTTTCCTAATGAGCCACTTACTGAGTGGAAGGGAAATGGTGTGGTACCGAAGGGTAGGTTTATTTCCTACCTTAAAGCTTCAAAGATGATTCAGAAGGGGTGTATCTATCATTTGGTCCGGGTGGCGTACACCACATCAGAAGTGTCTTCCCTCGAGTCCGTGCCGGTTATGAACGAGTTTCTTGAAGTGTTCCCAGATGAGCTTCCAGGAATTCCACTAGATAAGGAGATTGATTTCGGGATTGATGTATTGCCAGATACTCAGCCAATATCTATTCCTCCATACATAATGGCGCCAGCAGAGTTAAGGGAGTTAAAGGAGCAGCTGAAGGATTTATTAGAGAAAGGGTTCATACGACCGAGTGTGTCACTGTGGGGTGCTCTGGTTCTTTTTGTCAATAAGAAGGATGGGTCGCTCCGGATGTGTATTTATTATCGGCAGCTCAACAAAGTCACCATCAAAAATAAGTATCCTTTGCCTCGGATAGATGATTTGTTCGACCAATTGCAAGGTGCAAGATTCTTCTCCAAAATTGATCTACGGTCAGGATATCACCAATTGAAGATTAGGGAGCAGGATATTCCCAAGACCGCTTTCAGAACTTGCTATGGTCACTTTGAATTCTTGGTCATGTCTTTTGGGCTAACCAACGCCCCGACAGCTTTTTTGGATCTTATGAATCAGGTCTTCAAGCCATTTCTGGACTCATTCGTCATTGTTTTCATTGACGACATCTTTGTTTATTTGCGAAGCCGGGAGGATCATGCCTATCACCTCAGGGCAGTTTTGCAGACTCTTCATCAGTACCAGTTGTACACTAAATTCTCAAAATGTGAATTTTGGTTGGAGTCAGTCACTTTTCTGGGTCATGTTGTTTCCAGTGAGGGGATTCAGGTGGACCCCCGGAAAGCTTCTTGGGTTTAGCCGGGTACTACCGGAGGTTTGTGGAGGGATTCTCTACCCTCGACTCACCATTGACTAAATTGACGCAGAAAGTAGTTAAGTTCCAATGGTCCGATGGTTGTGAGAGACGTTTTCGGGAATTGAAGTCAAGGTTGACCTCGGCACCAATATTGGCCTTGCCGGAAGGCACGGAAGAATTTGTGGTCTATTGCGATGCTTCCAGGGTCGGTTTGGGGTGTGTATTGATGCAGCGTGGGAAGGTTATAGTGTATGCTTCAAGGCAAATCAAGAATCATGAGAAGAATTACCCGACGCATAATTTGGAGCTTGCAACAGTTGTATTTGCCTTGAAAATATGGCGACATTACCTTTATGGGGTCCATGTGGATGTGTTCTCAGACCACAAGAGTCTCTAATATTTGTTCAAACAGAAGGAGTTAAATTTGAGGCATCGACGGTGGTTGGAATTGCTTAAAGATTATGATATGAACATCTTATACCATCCGGGAAAGGCGAATGTTGTGGCCAACGCCCTCAGTCGAAAATCCATGGGTAGTTTGGCTCACTTGGGGGTGGATCAGAGGCTCCTAGCTCGGGAGGTCTATCAGTTGGCTAGTCTTGGCATTTGCATTTCACCCCCAAGTGAGGAGGAAATTATGGTGCGTAATAGAGTAGAATCATCGCTTGTAGCGGAAGTCAAGGAAAAACAGTTCATCGATCTAGCATTGGCACTGATGAAGGAGGCAGTTCTGAACAACAAAACTTCAGCATTTTCACTCGACGGCAATGATAATGTGCTACGATGTCAAGGAAGGCTATGTGTTCTAGATGTGGATAACCTTCGGGAGAGAGTAATGGCAAAGGCTCATCATTCCAGGTATTCGGTGCACCCGGGTTCTACAAAAATGTATCACGATCTCAAGAAAATTTATTGGTAGAACGGTATGAAGAGAAGTGTGGCTGACTTTGTATCTAAATGTCCAAATTATCAGCAAGTAAAAGCTGAGCATCAGCGGCCGGGTGGGCTAACCCAGCTTATGGAAATACCAATGTGGAAATGGGAGATGATCAATATGGATTTTGTGGTAGGATAACCTCGCACTCAGTGAAAGTTCGACTCAATTTGGGTGATAGTGGATCGACTCACCAAATCAGCTCACTTCTTGCCAGTCAAGTCCACAGATACCGCAGAATAGTATGCTCGGTTGTACATCAAGGAAATAGAGAGGCTTCATTGTACTCCGCTCTCTATTATTTCGGATCGAGGGGCTTAGTTCACAACAAATTTTGGAAGAAATTTCAGCAAGGCTTGGGTACCCAGGTGAATCTCAGCACGGCTTTCCATCCGCAGACCGATGGTCAAGTAGAGCGGACTATTTAGACACTTGAAGATATGTTGCGGGCTTGTGTATTGGACTTTAAAGGTAATTGGGATGATCACCTGCCCCTTATAGAATTTTCTTACAATAACAGCTTTCATGCTAGTATTCAGATGGCCTCATTTGAGGCATTATACGGAAGAAGGTGTAGATCTCCGATTGGGTGGTTTGAAGTAGGTGAAGCAGAATTGATAGGACCAGATCTTGTACACCAGGCTATGGATAAAGTTAAAATCACTCAGGAAAGGATGAAGACTGCTCAGAGTCGCCAAAAGTCTTATGCGGACGTTCGTCTGAGGGAATTGGAATTTCAAGTTAATGATTGGGTGTCCTTGAGGGTATCCCCTATGAAGGGAATCATGCACTTTGGGAAGAAAGGTAAGTTGAGTCCTAGGTATATCGGGCCATATCGAATCATTCAAAGGATAGGGCAGGTGGCCTATAGGTTGGAATTGCCTCCCGAAATGTCATTAGTGCACCCTGTGTTCCACGTGTCCATGTTGAAGAAAGTGGTTGGAGATCCATCCATCATCGTTCCAGTCGAGACTATCAAGGTTAATGAAGAGTTGTCGTATGAAGAGGTTCCGGTTGCCATTCTTGATAGACAAGTCTGTAAGTTGAGAAATAAGGAAGTTGCCTCAGTCAAGGTGTTGTGGCGCAGTCAACGGATTGAGGAAGCTACGTGGGAAGCGGAGAAGGAAATGAAAGAGAAATATCCCCGTCTGTTTGATCAATTTTAGAAGAAATTATGTGACCTTTATATCTCTAAAACAACTATCATTGTGTCCGAGTTGTTTCCTTCCTAATACTAGTGAAGTTCCTCTAGTGGTGAAAGACTTATAGGTGTTGTGATTGTTTTAAGTCATGTGAAGATCTTTTTGGTAAATGAAAGTTTGACAAAGACTCTTGTGATAAGTAATCAATTAATGATTGTATAAGTTGGTAACAAATTACTTATATGCATGTAGTATGTTGCAATGGTTAGATTATGTGAAACTCATTGAGATAACTGATTCATAAGAAAAACGTATCAAGTTATCAAATGTGTGCAATTGTTAAAGTAGGAAATTGTATGCCAGTTGTAGGGATGGTTGTAATCCTATTATGGTGTTTGGAATTTGAGTTTCGGGGGCCCTCTGTTAGGTAGATATGTCCATAATACAAAGGAAACTCTGGCAAAAATTTTTCTAAAAATATGGGAGTCAGCGAAAATTTTGAGAGTCTGCATATCATGCTTTTCAAACCAACTGATTTTTAAAAAATCCTCATTCGAGGACGAGTGATTTAAAGTGGGGGAGGATGTAAGGCCCCTTAAAATCTTGTTCTCAAAACCTAGTAGCTCGTAGTGACAAGGTCCGAATATGTGTTAGGAATGTGTAGAACCCTTTTTACTGATTTTGCACTTAAAAATCAAAAGAATCAATTTTCCAGGAAATTTCCGTTATGCAGTTCAGAATGCGATCCTAGATCAGCTATGCGGACCGCATTTCTGCTGCAGAGTGAAGCAGAAGATTTCCAAAATTGATGTTGAAAATGCGGTCATATATGCGATCGCATAATCAATATGCGAACCGCCTAATCGTCGCATAAATTCCTCAAGGATTTGTGGAGGTCAATTTTGCGATGCAAAATGCGACCGCATAACAGGAATGCGGACCACATTCTTGTCGCAGACCAAAGCAGACCCTTCAGAGTTTTCGGTGCATTTCTGGGGTCCAATCTGCGGACCGCATTTCAATTCTGCGATCGTAGAATGCGACTGTAGATCTTGCTCGGGCTTCTAGTTTTCTAAATTTTAAAACCCAACCCCTTTGTAATAAAACACCCAACCCCTCATTCTTTGACAAGCTTCTGCACAAAATAATAGAGAGGAGGTGAGGGTCTTGAGAGAGAAAGTCATCTTCTCCAAAATTTGATTCTTCAAAACTATCCGGTCTGGAAAATTTCGAACTTTTCTTCGTCCCCCCTTTTTCTTGCAGGTAAAATCCCTAACCCTTTTCATTGAATTTCAGGTTTAAACTAGGGGGAGTCTCATGCATTGGTCCTTGAAAATAATGGTTGAAATCATACATGCATGTCTATTAAAACCTAAAATCTAGTAGGAGTAAAAACTTGTGCAAGGCAGGGGTTGATAACCTAAATAAGTTTAAGTAGCAATTGTGAATTTTAATTCTAAGTTATGTGTCTTAATTTGTGCAATATATTGACAATGCTAGATTTTTGGTTAATTGGAAATAGAAATTAAAAAGGGATTCAGCTCCAGGTATGTATGGCTAACTTTAACCTTTGTAAAATCTCCTTGTTTGGTGTCCGAATACTTGGTATGTGATATCTCCATGAATTAGTTGTGAAGTTAAACTCTTGTGAGCAGGATCTATTAACTTGTATGAACTATTTGTGAATTCATGTAAATATTGTGCCATATGCGTTGTTGGTTAAGTTATCCGATATGATTGTGCAAGTAAATGTCAATAAACTAAGTTGTGATTGTGAACTTGTTATATGGTAAGAACTATGGAATAAGTGATAGAAAGGAATTGAAAATTGGTGAAATTGAAATAACTGTGATAACATCCTTTGTGGTTAGTCGTGGAAAACTATTGCTGTAATCTAAATGGTACAACGGGCTGTTGAAAAAGATGGAAATGGCATGGATAGTCATATAAAACCCTTTGTGAGCTGTGCTATTGGTCTTTGAGATGTGTTGCTGTTGTTATTGAGATTTGTGGTTGTTTCTCTTGAAACTTGTTGGTGTTATCCTTGCAAATTATTATTGTTGTGATATTGTTTGTGAATTGTAATTGCTCGGTGGGATCGGGTTATGCGCCGCAGCACGAAGTAATAAGGTGTGGGTTGTGGTGATAAGGGTGGCCGAGGTAATAAGGGTGGAAAGTGATCGACATCACTATTGAAATGAAATATGAGGACATTGTAAAAATTAAAAATGTGGAAATGATGATGGGGAAAAGGAGAGATTGTTAACTTGTTTTCCTTGAATGTTTCCTTGAGTGTATTCAATTGTTGTTTCCTCTATTGTTTGTTACTTGTGGATGGCTTGAGGTTACTCAGGGTAAAGTTTGTGATACATACCAGTACAATTCAAATGTATTGACGTCCCTTTTGCCGGGGCGCTACATTCTTGTTATGATTGTAGGTGGATCCGCAGCAGGAACTCTAGCCCACTGATCGTAGCTCCCCCTTCGTCTTCCATCAACTTTTTGGTGATCCCCATTCCTCTCGGGGCCCTACGTGGCTCAGGCCGCTTGTGTCCGGAGTTTCATTTTGATTTTGTGTAAGGTATAGCCGGAGCCATGTTACCGGAAAATACTGTATTATCCTGTTGTACTTTTAGAGGCTCCGTAGACAGTAAATGTGGGTTATGAACTTATGTAAATATGTATTTTGTATATAGGGCGATGGAAGTTGTAAACCTCATCAAGTGACTATGTATGTTTTGTAAAAATGGTGTTTTAACTATAAGTGACTATTTCCTTTGATTAATGGATAATGAAAATACGGGGTACGCGTGGGATAGGAAAGGCACCTAGATCCGCTTGACTGGGGATACTCGGTCGAGCGCCGGTCATGTCCTACGAATTTGGGGCGTGACAAATACAGCTCACCTAGTCTCCGGGTTGCCCGTGCTGCTACACCCAACGGGCCAATAGAAATACTTATGTGCAACAAAAGGCACAGCAAGTGTAGCATGAGTACGAAAACAATGTGTACTCAGTAAGTATCCCGCCTAATCTCGAAGAAGTAGAGATGAGATGTCAACTTCGACACTTACAAATGGTCCAATAATAATAATATTATTAAAGCGATGACTCACGGTCTTACTAAGGACAACAGCAGATTCAAATGAATTATTAAAAAGATAAAGTTCCGCTTTAATAAAAGTCTCCAAATTCATAATCCATTAGTTAACAATTATCTCAAGTCGGGGAGGGCAGATAGCAATATCAATAAATATCGAGACAAGCAATTCAAACATGTGCAACTCATGCCCAGGACGTACGGCCTGATCCAACATAAATGTAAAATGTGCACTACTGAGGGTCGAGCGGCACAAACCATAGATGCATCTATTATGCGGCTCACGAATCATACATGCGACACGATCAAATTTAAATAAACCATCACAATGTTCGCGTACCGTACATATGATGCAGGTACACATAGAAATACATGCTCAAACAGCAAATTAAGAGTTTATCGAGGAACATTTATCCAAATAAAAGCTAATCCTCTTTTAATGATTCAAGAAAATGAAGCTTAATCCTCTTAGAAATTCATTTACCAATTCGATAGGATTCAAGAAATTCAACTGTCAATAAGATCACAGATATTCCAAGTATACCATGTTTTTGGGTCCTAGACTACCCGGACTTACACATATTAGTAGCTACGCACAGACTCTCATCACCTCGTGCGTACGTATCCCCGACAAATAGTAGCACATAACTAATTATTTCACCTATGGGGACAATTCCCTCTTACAAGGTTAGAAAGGAGACTCACCTCGCCTCGAAGATCCATAACCCGCATTCCTCGACCTTCCAACGACTCGAATTGTTGCACAACGCTCCAAAACTAGTCAATAATTATGAAAATCCATTAATATATGTTCAATCACTCATTACAATCCAATTTATAACAATTCCTAACCCCGATTGAAAAGTTGTTAGAATTGCCATCGGGCCCACGTGCCCGAATTCCGAAATTTTTCGAAGATAAAGTTTACCCATAATCTCACGAACCCAAATACATAATTTCTCTCAATTACATGCCCAAAATCGTGGTCAAAATTCAAGAATATCAAATTTCTAGGTCTTCCTCAAAACCCCAAATTTCCGCTAATTTCCTTGTTAAAATCCATACATAATCAATGTATTTAGCGCCTAATAAGTGGGGATAACTTACTGCCATTGAATGATGAAACCTCTCTTGAAATCCTCTAAGAATCGCCCAATCCAAGAGAAAAATGAAAGAAATGAGCCAAATCCCGTCTTAAAACAACTCACTGCCCAGCCCTTCTTCGCGAACGCGGAAATGCACCTGCGTTCGTGAAGCACAACCTGCTTCATCACCAAAATTTCTTCATTGCGTTTGCTACACGACTCTCGTATTCACGAAGACCATTTCCCCAGACCCTACTCGTTAGCGTTCCAGGCCTCCCGTTCACGTAGGCCAGCGGCCTCGGACCCCGCTCCCCTCTTTCCTTCTACGCATTCGCGATCTCCCATACGCGTTCATGTAGTTAACTCGGCCCACCCCTTCGCGTTTGCGGTTTCCTCTCCGCATTCGCGAAGGCAGAGTCTAGCACCATCCCACTTTCCTCTTCGCGAACGCGGTACACCCTTCGCGTTCGCGAAGAAGGAAACCAGATACCAGGAATCAGCAGCAGCTTTTTATCCAAATTCGATCTGAAACCACCTCGAAACACACCCGAGGCCCCCGAGACCCCTTCCAATCACACCAACCAGTCCTAAACATATTACAGACTTGCTCGAGGCCTCAAATCACATCAAACAACGCAAAAATCACGAATCACACCCCAAATCACACTTGATAAACTTCAGAAATTCAAACTTCAAGATTCGATGTCGGAACCGACCAAATCACATCCGATTGACCTTAAATTTTGCACACAAGTCATATTCGACCTTACGGACCTATTCCAACTTTCAGAATCGGAATCCGACCTCAATACCAAAAATTTCACTCCCGGTCAAACTTCTCAAAAACCTTCAAATTTCTATCTTTAACCAAATGACTCTAAAATGACCTACGGACCTCCGAATTCACTTTCGACCGCGTTCCCAACACCAGAATCATCATACGGAGTTATTCCCAGACTAGAAATCCCAAACGGACAATGATAACACTGAAATGCACTTCAACCCAAACTTATGAAATTCTTCCAAAAATGTTAACTTTCACAATAGGTGCCAAAACGTTCTAGGGTCTTCCAAAACTCGATCCGGACATATGCCCAAGTCTGAAATCATTATACGAACCTGCTTGGATCTTCGAATCCCGATTCCGAGGTCTCAAAAATTCAATCTTAGTTAAATCTTTCAACTTAAAGCTTCAGAAATGAGAATTCTCACTCCAAAATCAACTCCAAACATCGTAGAATTCAATTCCAACTATACGTACAAGTCATAATGCCTGAATTGAAGTTGTTCATGGTTTCAAATTGCTGAACGGCGCGCTAGAGCTCAAAACAACCGGTCAGGTCTTTACATCCTTTCCCACTTAAACATGCGTTTGTCCTCGAACTTGCTAGGAACTGTGTTGGGGTTGTCTGGAATCGCTGTTTAATACCTCGAGCACCTACCCATGCTACCACAACTCAGTTGGGCGCCCTAGCTTGGTCAATATGAAGATATCCTTCTTTTCACTTAAGCAATTAAGCCTTAAAGCCCATTTCCATCATCAAAAATTCTCTACCAGGCTTGTTCCAACATACGCTCACCTTATCAATAACTACACGCAGTACCAAAACATGACTGCATACCTTAGCTAAATTCACACCCTGCACCACTTTGCTTACATGACCACAATAGCATTCTCTGATAGAACAAATCGAAATTTCACACATTCGATGCTCCCATTGCACCTCATGACCTACCTAGGTCCTGCTCTAACCCTTACAATACTGCCACGGCGGAAGACATGTGTAGGAGTTCATAACCAACTACCGAATCAACAATTTATAAGGTCTATACCCTGCTAAGAACCATCACCTCTTTCTAAACCAAATAATGGCCTTTACTCTTTAATATACTTCACATATTCATATTGCACTGATCCTAAGTCCAATGATCTCGTCTCACCCCGTACGAACTATTCATGCAATAGCCACCCCGGACATGGTCAAAAGTCTCATATGATGCTAGAATGTGCCAATAGGCTACCAATTCGAACACGATACAATAGGAAAATAAACTCCGGAAAGGAAATCCAATTATCCTGCACACGAATCATACATGTGATGCGGGCACACAGCTAATATAAGTTCCTCTCAGAAAAGGAGGTAACAAAACACATAAAACAGACACGGGGAACTGTACCCAACATTATACTGCTGCGGTGCGCAACCCAATCCAAACAACATACCCATGGCGGCGTGCCACCCGATCCACACATAAAATTCACATAAGGAGGTACATACCGAGCTAGATTGCTCATTACGACAAGATATCGAATATTAGTCACGAGAATGCCATGTGCATCATACCATCCCTAGGAAGATGTATAGTGCTATAAGCTACAAACTCAAGCACAAATGAGGTGCGATATACGATATGAATCTCAAGAGTCATTTTGCTCATATAACATCATCTCTACGCGGAACCTCAACACATAAGTAATTTCCCAAGTCGTCTCACAATTTACATAGTGCAATGTATCATTACATGAAATATCCGACGACGAAATAACGCCCTGACCACTCCTCCATAAGGAGCGCATTACTGAAATGAACACATCTGGCCTGATATAAAGCCTATATCTTCATTGGAATCCATCCACCGACCTCAAGCTAATTCTGAACTCACTGAACTAAGCTAATAACCTTTCAAAGGTCCATAATACTCCTCATTCGCTCATAACACATAAGAATAACCATCATAACTAGAGTAATCATCCACAGCTCAATAAATCAAGTAACCTCCAGGCATCAATTCCCGAATCAACGATATCACCACAATCATCATACTTGGTTTAACTCTTCAACCAATCAAGTGACTACATGCCACACTTATACAACCTTCCCGTAGGGTACATTCCCACAACCTTCCATAACAGATAATAGGTATGTACATCCAACCACCATCCGTGCTGACGCTAAAAAGTGACCCAGAATCTTTAACCAGGATGCAAAGCCTTTTTCACAAACACCGATCTCAGGTGACACTGAAGGCAATACCAACTTACTTTAAATATTGAAACTACTTCCTTGCTCATCCGAGCTCTTGACTTCCTTGTCAACACCGAACTGCAACCTTGATCCCCTCTTCGAATTCCATACCACTCACTGCACCTAACATGCCAACATTCGATAGAACACGATCTTTCATCATAGATCAATAACTACAAATGGATTAACACTTCATCATATAAAACTCTTCACTTATCTCACTTCAGGAGAACCATAACAATACATAGATGAATTTTCATAATCATAGAATATGCAAATCTCCAAGTAGTGTTCTAAGCTACCATAACCCTTCTAGTGTCCGCCTACGCATAAAAGGCCATAGCAGTAGAATACCTCTGAATAACATCAATTACGGCAGCCGACAAGCCTTACACGTACCGCCACAAATCACTTGCATAACTTGATCGCGCTGAAGGAACTGATCACTGCCACCAATATGCCAATTCAACTATGGCTAATCAATCTATCTTTTCCAATTTAGCCTTGATTGCCTTAGAAATAATAATACTTCATCCAACACATAGCATACTCTATCTGCACTCATCCCTGTGACCTTGAATCACGAGACCATGCTGTCTCAAACCCCATGAACCATTTCATACCTCTCGAAGGCTACACTGCAAGTCAAAACATCATAGAACATTATATGCCCCTTCATATAAGCTGCTACCAAGCTTCATTCGTAATTGTACTTATAGGCTCGAAATAACCAAGCACTACGCTTTCCCCTTTGAATCCATTAGGACTGTTGTTGTGAGCCACCTGCTCTGACTTGGACCCGAATATAATCGATTCCATAAATCTTCTAGCACATGAATACCCCTGCGACGAAGAAACCGGCAGAATCACTTTCTTGGAAACCCACATCCATACAAGGTATGAATCCTGAATTCTTCCCCAAGTCTGAACATGAGCAAATAAGGCCAACCATAGCGCACCTCTAATAATTCCTTTTCTCAATGTACCACTTATGTTCTTTTCCTGTAGCTGAAATAACCCATCAATATACTAATAATCAGAAACCTCACAAGTAGTTAACCAGGCAATCCTCAATCATAGGCGGTGGGACTCTCCCACTTAGCCTGAAGCCATTATTATACAATTTTGGAACTCACCAGGATCCTTTATCTCTTGTTGACATAACCTTGCACAATCAATCGCCAAAATTCTCGGAATCTTTCTTTAAAACCCTCTTTTTATACTCTGAATCATCAACCACGTTCACATCGATCTTTTTGTTGTATAGCCAATAGAACCCTTTGCAAAAGATTCACCAGCTATGCGACCTCCAATCCGCTCACTAGAGATATCCCACCAGGGAATTTATGTGTTGACGTCTTCCAACACTGCTATGTGGGGCGCAATCACCACGACATTAACGACCCATCCTGAGTCCCAGCTCACTCTCTGGCTGCGCAAGTCTGTTCATCTCTCGTGGACATCAATAAGGTGCGTGACCACATCCCTTCAACTCAAAGTTAGGTTGTATCCTCCTTCATGGCAAGCAGCTCCTTTCTGTTATATCAATTCTCCTGCCGCATAATAGTCCATACTTCAAATTAATCTTTAGGCCCAAATCACCAATCACTAAAATTTCCGGAATCACTCCAAACTCTCCCACTTTGGCGAAACTCACCCCTTTAGTTGGCTACTCGACCTTTGCTTCTTATACCTGGCCTTCTATAAATTTTATCCGTCGCCGGACATTCCCTACATGTCATTCCTCATCCTTTGCTGCTCAATTATTGCCTTAAATAAAATCTATCTTCGTGGCGCTTGAACCCACAATTGCTGCTAACCTTAAACCTTTCTGAAGGTCATCTTTCTCGAACCGTCAACATTAGAAACACTAATTCAAACCTAAAGCACCGTACCCTGCGATATCTGGCAGCCGCATCTCCGATACTATTTCACAATACCTTGCCCCAAAGGCGAATTGTAGAAGATCATAACACCGACGAACTTAGTACGTTCAATTAGGACAACGACAACTCATCATAGAAGAAAACTCCATCACGCTCACAAATATCAAGTCACGTTACTCCACTAGCCCACATCTGAGCATTCTTAGTCTGATTGTCTTTCCCTCGCCGGGGATAAAATACCAAATTCTATAGATTATGCACTGAGTAAACCTCCCTTCAAGTCATTCACTAGCCCGACATGTAGGAAAACATCCTACCATCATATCAATAATGCGGAATAATCGTTTATAGCATCATGGAAACTTATGCCTAGCCTCAAAGCTCTCAGAAGTACCGTTACTGAGCTAAAACGATAGAATATCCTTCCATAAGGCGACGATAATAGCTTAGACAACTATGCAGGACACACCGCACTGCATCAGTAGCACTATAAAAATTCTTCAATTCTTAATTTATAACAAGCGGTTCACGTCGCATAAGATTAAATATGAAGGAATTAAAGGCATAAGCCTTCATGGATCAAGTCACACGATGAGGAATCAAGAAGGGAAGTACTCCAACAGTCCTGCAGCCTCCCGAAGATAAGTATAGACGTCTTCGTACCAATCTGCGAGTGTATACTAGACTTACTCATGACTCGTGAGACCATAGGAACCTAGTGATATGATACCATATTGTCACGACCCAAAATCCACTAAGGGTCGTGATGGCGCCGAACACCAGAGTCAGGCAAGCCAACCAAAATACTTAATTAAATTTCTCGTTTTAATGCTGTTGAATTCTATGATTTTTTTCCTCTAAGTTTACCAAATAAAAGATAATTGCTTCAATTTAAATTAAATGATAAGCAATCAACACAAAATACTTTGTAACTCCTAGAACCTGGTGTCACAAGTGCATGAGCAATTTCTAAGAATTTGAATAAAGTACATCAGCTGTCCGGAACACAATTGGATAGAAAGTAAATACAATTCTGAGGGAGAGACTATACTAGCTGCGGGTCGCCTCGAGGAAATACAACTTACCTAGTCTCTGAGTCGCCCGTGTTGCTACGGCCAATGGGCCAATAGAAATACATGTACCTATGCAACAAAATGCACAGCAAGTGTAGCATTTCTACAAAAAAATGTGTGCTCAGTAAATACCCCGCCTAATCTCGAAGAAGTAGAGACGAGATGCCAACTTCGACACTTACTAATGGTCCAATAATAATAATATTATTAAAGAGATGACTCACGGTCTTATTAAGGACAACAGTAGATTCAAATGTATTATTAATAAGATAAAATTTCTCTTTATTAAAGTCTACGCGTTCATAATCCATTAGTTAACAATTGTCTCAAGTCGGGGAGGGCAGATAGCAATATTAATAAATCTCGAGACAAGCAATTCAAACATGCGCAACTCACGCTGAGGTCGTACGGCCTGATCCAACATAAATGTAAAATGTGCACCGTCGAAAGGTCGAGCGGCACAAACCATAGATGCATCTATTACACGGCTCGCGAATCATACATGCGACGCGATCAAATTTAAATAAACAATCACCCTGCTCGCGTACCATACATGTGGCGCAGGTACACATAGAAATACATGATCAAACAGCAAATTAAGAGTTTATCGAGGAACATTTATCCAAATAAAAGCTAATCCTCTTTTAATGATTTAATAAAATGAAGTTTAATCCTCTTAGAAATTCATTTAACAATTCGATAGGATTCAAGAAATTCAACTGTCAATAAGATCACAGATATTCCAAGTATACCATGCTTTTGGGTCCTAGACTACCCGGACTTACACATATTATTAGCTACGCACATACTCTCATCACCTCGTGCATACGTATCCCCCACAAATAGGAGCACATAACCAATTATTTCACCTATGGGGACAATTCCCTCTTACAAGGTTAGAAAGGAGACTCACCTCGCCTCGAAGATCCATAACCGGCATATCTCGACTTTCCAACGACTCGAATCTATGCACAACGCTCCAAAACTAGTCAATAATTATGAAAATCCATTAATATATGTTC
The DNA here is from genome assembly GCA_026770625.1 of Nicotiana glauca. NCBI lineage: Eukaryota > Viridiplantae > Streptophyta > Magnoliopsida > Solanales > Solanaceae > Nicotiana > Nicotiana glauca. The sequence goes on along the minus strand of MU782700.1, from coordinate 36,899 downwards.
AATCACTCATTACAATCTAATTTATAACAATTCCTAACCCCGATCGAAAAGTTGATAGAATTGCCATCGAGCCCACGTGCACGGATTCCGAAATTTTTTGAAGATAAAGTTTACCCATAATCTCACAAACCCAAATATATAATTTGCTCTCAATTTTATGCACAAAATCATGGTAAAAATTCAAGAATATCTAATTTCTAGGTCTTCCTCAAAAACTCAAATTTCCGCTAATTTCCATGTTAAAATCCATACATAATCAATGTATTTAGCGCCTAATAAGTGGGGATAACTTACCTTGCCATTGAATGATGAAACCCTCTCTTGAAATCCTCCAAGAATCACCCAAGCCAAGAGAAAAATTAAAGAAATGGGCCAAATCCCATCTTAAAACAACTCACTGCCCAGCACCACCCATCTTTGCGAACGCGAAAACGCCCTCACGTTCGCGAAGCACAACTTGCTTCAGCCCCAAAATTTCTTCATCGCGTTCACGACCCGATGCTCACATTCGTGAAGACCAGTTCCCTGGGCCCTACACATTTGCGTTTCAGGCCTCGCGTTTGGGTAGGCTAATAGCCTCAGGCCCCGCTCCCCTCTTTCCTTCTACGCGTTTGCGCTCTCCCATATGTGTTCGCGTAGTTAACTCAGTCCACCCCTTCACGTTCATGGTTTCCTCTCCGCATTCGCGAAGGACAAATCCAACTGCCTCCCACTTTCCTCTTCGTGAACGCGGGACACCCTTCGGATTTGCAAAGAAGGAAACCAGATACCAGCAATCAACTGTAGCTTTTTATCCAAATTCGATCCGAAACCACCCTTAAACACACCCGAGGCCCCCGGGACCCCATCCAATCACACCAACCAGCCCCAAAACACATTACGGATTTTCTCGAGGCCTCAAATTACATCAAACAATGCAAAAATTATGAATCACACCTCAAATCAAACTTGATGAACTTGAGAAATTCAAACTTCAACATTTGATGCCGGAACCTATCAAATCACATCCGATTGACCTCAAATTTTTCACCCAAGTCATATTCGACCTCACAAACCTATTCCAACTTCTGGAATTGGAATCCGACCGCGATATCAAAAAGTCCGCTCCTGATCAAACTTCTATTTTTAGCCAAATGACTCTAAAATGACGCACGGACCTCCGAATTCACTTTCGATCGCGCTCCCAACACTAGAATTACCATACGCAGCTATTCCATAACTAGGAATTCCAAACGGTTGTTGATAACATTGAAATTCACTTCAACCCAAACTTATGAAATTCCTCCAAAAATGCTAACTTCCATAATAGGTGCCAAAACGTTCCCGGGTCTTCCAAAACCAGATCCGGACATACGCCAAAGTCTGAAATCATCATACGAACCTGCTGGGACTTCGAATCCCGATTTCGAGGTCGTTTACTCAAAAATCTAATCTTAGTCAAATCTTTCAACTTAAAGCTTCCGAAATGAGAATTCTCTCTCCATATCAACTCTGAACTTCCTAGAATTCAATTCCCACCATGCGTAAAAGTCATAGTGCCTGAATTGAAGCTGCTCATGGCTTCAAACTGCTAAACGGCGCGCTAGAGCTCAAAACGATCGGTCGAGTCATTACACAAAACCTATTCCAAATACTTTCTGCCATATTTTGTATATTTTTATATTGTGATATTTTAATTAATTTTTTCCCTTTATATTTCTAGTATAATAAAAAATCATATTTAATACTAAATTTTATTTTGAAATTGCTCAAAGTATAATCTGATGTTTCTTTATTTGTTAAAAAATTACCTATTTTTTTAATAATTGATATTTTGTATTATATGTCATAGCAATTATTTTTTTCTTCTCTTTTAACTTTAATATTTCAATTATTTTTCTCTTTTAGTTTTGCTCTCCTGTAAAAAAAAAAAGTTGGCATTAGAGAGATTAAAGAATGTAGAGGGTAATTAAACTGTTGCAATAAAAATAGTGTATAAAGTTAAAGAACGGGGAGGGTGTTTTCGTATACTGTCATTTTTTTTAAAAAATATGCAATTCTTTAATATACAAAACAAAATAATGGATAAGAAATAATATCAGCATAACTAATGCCAGCATAAGTAATCCTTATATCAGCATTACTAATACACCATATTCCGTACTATTCTTGCACCTCCTACCAAATGGCCCTATAGTTTTAAAACATCGTAAGTGTTAGAATGGTAGTTGTAAAGCAAAATATGTTGAAATGACTACGGAGGCTGAGCAAAACAGTGTGTTACTATACGGGTCAAAATTACTGATAATATTTGAAATACGATTATCCAGAAGGAAGAATTCTCGAGTCATCATTAGCTGAGGTGCGGCAAGAAGCAGAAATACTCGTAGACGAAGAGTCGACAAGAGCCGTTGTCGAGATGTCGACAATGGTCGATGTCAAGCATCACTGATGAAGCTTTAACGACTAGTTTTCGAAATTAGATATTAAAGGAAATTTTCTAGCGAATATTCTCTACCGTTTTTACTATTAGGATTTGTTAGAAATATGTCTCACATATATGGAAAGAGGGGCCAATAATGTGGGCGACGAGAGATTCATCTGTAAGAACAAACTTTTGGCAAAAATTCTCTCTCGTACTAAGATAAAAGAAGGACCTTTTCATTAAGATTCTTATCTAAATTATTCCCTACCGCTTATCAGATCTGAGAATAATTCGAACATTCAAGAATTTGTTTGTCACTCATCATTGTCAAGAGGGATAAATACCTAGTTTATCTTTTATTGGGTGAATCACTTCTATTTATTTAAATGTCATTTACTTCTATTCTTCGCTATTAATTGCTATATTATTGTTCATATTACTTGGATTGATTATTGCACACCATTATTATACAAATACTAGGTTTGTTATAATGACCCGACCGATCGTTTTGAGCTTTTGCACTTTGTTCGCCAGTTCCCGGGCATGTCTAGCCCTGTATTATGCATTATGACTTATGTAAATCATTGGTTTTGGTTCCAGGGTAATCGGAATGAATTTGGAAAAACGGTTCTCAGTTTGAAGCTTGAAATTTGAAAGGTTTGACCAAGTTTTGACTTGTTTGTAAATGATCTCGAATTGGAATTTTTATTATTCGGTTAGCTTCGTTAGGTAATTTAGGACTTATGAGCATGATTGGAATGTGTTTTGGAGGTCCGGAGTAGATTTAGGCTTGAATTGGCAAAATTGAGTGTTTGACGTTTTTTGGTTGATAGGTGAGACTTTGATATAGGGGTCGAAATGGAATTCCGGAAGTTGCAGTAGCTTTGTTATGTCATTTGGGATGTATGTGCAAAATTTCAAGTCATTGAAAGGTTTGAACAAGTTTTGACTTGTTTGTAAATGATCTCAGATTGAAATTTTTATGATTCGGTTAGCTCCGTTAGGTAATTTAGGACTTATGAGCAAGATTGGAATGTCTTTTGGAGGTCCAGAGTAGATTTAGGCTTGAATTGGCAAAATTGAGTTTTTGACATTTTTTGGTTGATAGGTGAGACTATGATATAGGGGTCGAAATGGAATTCCGAAAGTTGCAGTAACTTTGTTATGTCATTTGGGATGTATGTGCAAAATTTCAGGTCATTCGGACATGGTCTTTTTGATCAAAAGTGGAATGCGGAAAAATTTAAGAATCTTAGGCTTGAATTCGATATGTTTTGGTTGTTTAGATGTTGTTTGAGGTGTTTTGAAGATTTGTACAAGTTTGAATAAGGTTACGAGATATATTTGTGTTTTTTGGTTGAGGTCCCGGGTGTCGATGCCCCTTTTTTTCCTAAAGCATAATCGGGTTCACGACATTCGGGAAGACAACTCTTTTCCCCACTTTGGGAGTTGGGTTTTTTTTGTGTTTGGAGAGTCGTCACCTAATGATTATAGTGCATTAGGACACCTTTAGAAGAAAAGATGAAAACCAGAGTCTTGGGTAAGGGCTTGAAATTATCTCGAGGGGAAGGTGTTAGGCACCCCTCAAGATCCACTAGTGTGGTTCCCGGCCATGCTACAATTGTGACTTTAGATGCAAATGTAAATAAACAAGTACAAGAAGCACAAAAGGTTAAAAAAGTGCTGAAATTCAAAGGAGCAATTCTTTTTTGTAAAAATATGCAAGTAGAGGGAAAGGTCAAGTACTTAGTTCAAATAATCCGAAAATCATGTGAGAAGCAAAAAATGCAATAGCTTTAGAGATTCAGAAAAAAAAATGTTAAACTAAGAAGGAAAAGGGGTCCTAGGTTTATACATTACATGGATCATTCACACAACACTGGTACTCAATTGTACGCGGAGTGTTATCGTGTAATCATCATCTCCATGTCTACACTTCCCACCCCGTTAAGGTATTAAAGCGCGGAACGGTATCGTTTACTTATCGCGTGCTACTACCCGTCCCAATCCTATCAGTCCCGGGGTATTAGGACTTCTAATCCTAGAGGGGAAAGAAAGGGATGGAGGCCTTTATGGATTTTAAAGGATAAAATTCTAGCATCGACATTCAAAACAAGTATCAAATAAAGGGGGAGAATAGATAATCATACAAGGCTCAAATTAACCCCAGAAGTCAAACAATCATTTAGTTTAGCATACCTTGACAAATACTGATTTGGTCTTAGATTAAAATTAAACAGCGAGCGGACTGGTTCAACGCATGTATTTAGACAGAAAGTCTGCATTAGGCAACTCGGATACAGTTGTCAGGGACTGACCCAATTCATAGTTATTCAACCCTTTGTCTATGTGTTGAATAATAAATAGGCATAAGATCTATTAATTTCAGGAAAGATGCAAAGAGTTACCAATAGTTTCAGAAAAGATGCAAGTTGATTTTAGAGAAAAGAGTTATCAGTTTTGACAAAGAGAAAAGATGCAAACTGATTTTAGAAAAGAATTACCAGTTGTTTCAGAAAAGATGCAGACCGATTAAAAGGTTTACAAGCTTCAGGAAAGTGCAGGTTGATTATTAGAAAGGGTTTACCAATTTTAGTGGGTTTCAGGAAAGAAGTAGAAAATTACCAGTTTTAGATAGATACGAGTTCAGCAATTGGTACTGGTTTAGAAACGAATGAGACTATTAAAGATGAGATTTCCTATAGGCATGCTTTCTATATGTCTACTGATTTTAACACTCTTTCATGACATTAATAGGAGTCTTATACACATGATGTCTATATGCGACTTTTTTGTTAAGCCTATAACGATTTTCCTAATGATATTTGTGTATGCAGAAATGCAAGAGCCTATAGACATGATTGCTATATGCGTAATTACAGAACAACCCTATGGACATGCTTTCTAGGTGATTTATGTTAAATTCTATGGGCATGGTCTCTATGTGATTGAATCCGTATTACGACCCTATAGGCAGGATTTCTAATTTGATGGAAAATAAAAGTCCTAACTCGTGATTTCTACCCCTTGGATGCAAGAAAAAGTAAAGACCCCTCCCACACCCTTTTACTAGAATCCCCGAGTTTCATACAAAATTATTACAAACCAATGAATCAAACTGGAAATTAAAAGATATATCAAAAGCTAACAGCTAGATCCGAGGAGCCTAATTCAACCTTAATGTCTAATAACATGCGATTGAGCCACTTCCGGGATCCGGATTTCCAAAGCCTTCTCTTTATCCAAGGTGTTTCAAAGTTCCAAGGAATCTCAGGGATTCCAGGTAGGCATTGCTTACACCCAGGATACTATCAGAATTAGAATAGTGCAGTGTGAAAAAACCAGCTCTCAGGCATCCAAGTTCAGAGGGAGCTCAGGGGTCCCAAAGCATGGCTTGCAAGAAAGGGGCAGAACTTATAGCTAGGAGTAAGTGCACAGTGAAAGGGAATTGGGGATCCATGCCAGGTGGTGGTCATACCTAGCCACAAAGTAGGTTGGCACACCCTTGACCACTTGTTTGGTTGAACAAGTTAGGAGCAGACCTTTTGAAGGTCAGACTAAAGTATGGATAGTGATTAGGACACTATCATACCCAAGTCCAGGGCTCAGACACATAGAGGGGGAGAAGGAATGGGAATTGATTGAGTTTGGGATTCAAAGAATCTAGTTCAGGACATAGACAGCAATATTGGAGTGATGTTATTCCCTGAACCACAACTCACACACAAAGGGTAAGGGGTAAAGGGAATTCATAAAGTATCAAATTCATGACAAACAACGGATTTAAATACATAATTTAAATACTGGACTATAAAGGAAAGGGGAGAACATGTGACAATATGCTAGAAACAAATGGGCAGAATTAAACACATTGTTGTTGAGACATGTAAACTAATTGAGACATACCAGTATAGAAGCAAAAGAGTGCAGAAGAAAGTAAACAAATTCCATAGCAGTGCAAGTATCAGAAAGAGAGAGTTTAAGTGAGAGTGAATTGTGAACTCAGATTGTTCTCTGTTCGTATGTGTTCAAAGAGAAGGGAGGAGAGTATTTATAGTGTAAAAACAGGCAGAAAATAAGGATTGCAGTTCAACAATAATTAGGGGAACAAGTGTCAATTAGAATTAAACAGTATCAAAGACTTCCCTTATTTGCGGAATTAAAAATCAAACGGTAACATGCAAGTTATAAACAAGGAAAGAGATCACATATGCTGATTATGATTAATAAGGAAGTATTTCAAGCATAGTACAGGTACATAGTAGGTAATAGAGGCTAGATTCATCAGACTCTAATCAAGGAAAGGTCTATAAGAATCCAATACCAATATAATAAAGGTAAGGGAATCAATCAACTTGAGCAGGAAAGGCAGGGGTCGAGATTTCAAGACAAGCATTCAAATAGGTTTGAGAAGCAGGGAAATCAGTACAATAAGGAAAGAATCAATTACAAGAATGTAATCAGAATCACACAAAGAGATTTGAAGTCAGCCCATAATTAAGGGCTACTTTGAGAGGGAAATTTAACATATAAAGGATTGCATAGCCTTAGGCATGTGAGGTTGTTCTCATGACAAAGAGCATAATCACTTGATAGCCACGTAAGTCAGGTTCCAGTGACAGACAAAGGATTAGAAGCATGCAAAGAGTCGAGTGAGAATCATAGATGAGTTTGACAAGTAGCAAGAGCTTAGAACCAAAAGAATTACATGCTAAAGTAAAAATAATCAAATCGAGCAATCTCGAACAGACGAAGAACTTCAGGAACTCAAACAGACCCCCAAAGAACTAGGGTTTTCCAGAATCAATCAGATTTAGAGAAAATAAGCAGATAAACACATAAACAGTCTCAGAGTCTCAAATAAACCCTAAAATTAGGGCTTTCACACTTAAGCAGTAAATCAAACGAACAACAACATGTAGACTTAGAAATCAAACAAAATTCAAAAAATTAGGGATTTCCGTCACCTAGAGATGCTAAGCAGATCAATCAAACAAAACATTTAAAAGACAGACTCAGAAAACCTATTTTAAAATCAAAGGGTTTTGGAGAAAAAAAAGGATATTTGGGAAAATTGCTTTAAACATCACACACAGCATAGATCTAGCACAGATCTAAACGAATAAGACGAAAAAGAACCTTGAATAGGCTAGGGTTTCTGAGAACCCTAAAGGATGATAAAGGCTTGGAAGTCACGAGATCAGATCTGAGTCGATAAGGTCGGAACCAGGCTCAAGAGGTTAAGATACGCCGGAGCAGGGCCGGAAATGGCTGAAAATCTTGAATCGATGAAGGTCTGGGTGAAGATCCTCGAAGTCTGTCCTTCGAATCTTCAGGCACCAAGCATGTGAGAGTAGTAGATGATGGGTAGAGGTCGTCCATGGTTAGATTAGCCATGGATTCCGGTGGATTTGAGGTCGAAAAGAGGTAGGCGGATGTTAGGGTTTCGAGTGGGTGAGAGCATTTGAGAGAGATGAGGGATTAGAGGCGGTGGCATTGAGAGAAATAGGGAGGGTTTGGGGTTGGTTTGGAATTAAAAAGGAAAGGGGGAATGGTGGTCGTTGATCTAAATCATCAACGACTTTTAGATCAACGGCAAGGATTAAAAGGGTTATGGGTTGGGTCGGTTAAATGGGTATTGGGTTAGGGAATTGGGCTCAGGTTTGGGGCTGATATTGGGCTCAATTCCGGTTAAAATTGAAAATGCAAAAAGGGCTAGCTTTTAAGTAGCCACTTTTTCCTTGTTTAATTTATAAGAAATAGTAAAGTAATTCCTAGAAGTAAATCAAACGTAATAAAATGATTAATAATACATAATCATCTAATTAAACATATTGGAGTCAATTTTATAAATATAATTACAATTAAATCTTAAAAGGGGCTAATATTGCAATTACGTGCAATTTAGTTTTTAAAATACTAAGTGAATTTGTAAAAATGTACAAAAATCATGTTAGTCATATTTTGGTGTAAATATGAGAATAAAAATAAGCTATTTGCCAAAATGATAGTTTTGGAAATAATTATTGGAGTTTATGGTATAAAAATAGGCAATAAATTGGTTTAAAATCATTAAATATTTTTTGGTAAAGTACCAAAGCTCTTGGGTGTGCTCATATATGCATATATATGTTATTTTTAAAAGTATTTTGGGTATATAAAATACTCAGGGGCCTCGGGGTGATTTCTAATGGTTGACGGAGAGTTTGGAATTTTTGAAGAAGCTGTAGATTTTATGCTTCTGGTATTTCCGCACCTGCGGATTTAGGGACCGCGGGTGTGATGCTGCAGATGCAAGGGAGAAGACCGTAGAAGTGGAAGAATGTGAGGGAGGCAGAAATCGCAGAAATGGTTAGTGAACCGCACCTACGACAGCGCAGGTACGGCTGATGCATCGTAGATGCGGAAAGCTGGAGGATAAGTGAGGACCGCAGAAGTGGTTCTTGGACTGCATATGTGGTACTGCAGAAGAGGTAATAGGGCCACAGATGCAGAATCCCTGGACCAGAATATATAATATTCCCCTTCACGGATTTTGGCTAAAAACTCCATTTTTGCATACAGGAAACGAGCTAGGGCAGAGAATTTAAGGGAAAATCAGGGTGAATCAGTTGGGTAAGTTCTCAAAGATTAATTGCTTGAGTTTATGATCATTTTTCCATGGAATAATAATGAAATTAGTGGAAATTAAGGGTAAAAACTGAGGAAACTAGGGCTTGGTATTGGAGACATAAACTTGAGGATTTGGAGGACCATTTGTGGTTGGATTTTAGAACTTTTGATATATATGAACTCATGGGGAGATAAGGAATCTATTGATGTAAATTTTATCAAATTCCGAGACGTGGGATCAAGGGTCGAGTTTTGGTAATTTTGGGATTTGCATTTTTTTCGATTGTTTTCAAGAGGGCTTCGTCCCTTTAGCATAATTTAATGGTTACGTCCTGTTTTTGGTAGATTCGGAGCATCCGGAGGCCGATTCGAGAGGCAAAGGCATCGCGAGCTAGATTTTGGGTCGATTGAGGTGAGTAACGATTTTAAATATTGTCTTGAGGGTATGAAAGCCCGGAATTTCACAGCGTACGGCTATGTTGAGGTGACTTACACGCTAGATGACGAGCGTGGGGTAGAGCACCGTTGAGGATTGTGAATTAGTACATACCGAATGATTATTTTACTGTGTATTTGATAGTTAATTGTTTAATATTATTATATTTTGGGCTAAATGCCATATGTGGGATTTGTGCCAGCTGTTTGAAACCTTAGGGGATTTTTAAATGATATTTTCCTCACTGATTGATATCATACTAGTGCTCAGTCATACTATATTTTACTATTTTAAAGACTCAGCTATATTATTCTGTTTTAAACATATTAAATGATATTTTCAAATGTATTTGAGCTGAGCTTCATATTTTACTGTGGCCCGAGGGGCTTATGAGATTCTGACTGAGTAAGGTCGAGGGCCTGTGTTGTGAGGATACATTTGAGTCGGGCTGCACGCCGTAGCAGTGATACATTGATTATGATAATGAGGTAGAGGGCCTGAGATTGTACGCCACGAGGTGGCTTGAGATTTATATGAGGCCGAGAGCCTGTTTATGATGCCACGAGATGTCTTGATTATGCACTTGGGCCGTAATGGGCCCCTCTCAGTGTCTGTACACCCCAGTGAGCGCAGGTACCCATTGTGATATGAAATATAGCCCGAGGGGCTGGTATTGTTCTGTGACATCGCCCGAGTGGCTGATTCTGTTGTTACTGTGCCTGAGGGGCAGTTATTATGTGTTCACTTTTATGTTGTTCTCCCTGCATATTGTTAACTGTTTAAAGAATGTTTATGAGATTTCGCTGCTTAATTATATCTACTAATTTTACTATGCCTCTTATAGATTAATTTTGTGTTTAACATGATTTTATATCGCTCAAACTTCATTTATTGTTATTACTCACTGAGTTGGAGTACTCACTTTACTCCCTGCACCTATGTATGTAGATTCAGGCGCTACAAGTCCTGCTAGCGAGGGTTGAGAGCTATCCAGTAGATTTCTGAAGATTTACTAGGTAGGCCCGACAATTCGCAGCCTAGTGCAATCTCCCTCTATCGTATTTCCTTTCTAATCCAGTTATGTAGTAGTGGAGTAGACTTTCAGACTTTTAGTATGGTTTTAGACGCTCATGACTGGTGACACCCCGATGTCGGGTTGTGTTGGTTTTTAATTTCGCAAATTATACTACTCACTGATATTTTGGAATTTTATTTCTGTTAAAGACTTAGTACTTATTATTTTAAATTGCTTAAAGTGAATTGGAAGTGTGTCGGCTGGCCTTGTCTTCACGAGAGGCGACATCACGATCGGGTACGGGTTTAGGGTCACGACATTTGTTCAACGTCAATCACATTTTCGGAACTCGCATCTACTATTAACTAGGTTTAACCCTTTATCATGTAAATTTAATTTTTTGAACCAAGGATTATACTTTTTGGTGGAACATGCGACAGCCAAGAATGAACTACTGAGATTTTTGGACGCTTATTGAGGTTATAATCAAATCCTCGTAGAGGAAGAGGATGAGGAAAAAAACACATTCATCACCTATCAAGGGACGTACTGCTACAGGGTTATGCCCTTTGGGATAAAGAACGCGGGGGTGACTTACCAAAGGCTGGTGATGAGGATGTTTATGGTCCAGATCGGAAAAACAATAGAAGTCTATATAGATGACATGTTGGTCAAGTCCAAAAGGAAATAAGACCACATCGACCATCTGAGAGAAACTTTAAATGTATTCAGACGATATGGAATGTAGCTGAACCCCGAAAAGTGTGTGTTTGGCATGGCCTTAGGAAATTTTTTAGGTTTCTTGGTATCACAAAGAAAGAAGAACACATCGACCATCTGAGAGAAACTTTTGATATACCCAAACGATAGGGAATGAAGCTGAAACACGAAAAATGTGTGTTTGGCGTGGCCTTAGGAACGTTTCTAGGTTTCTTGGTATCACAAAGAGGGATCGAGGACAATCCTAACCAAATCAAAGCCATCGAGGGGAAACCATAACACTTAATCACTAAAAAGTAGGTTCAAAGGTTGACTGGGCGAATCACCACCTTATCATGGTTCATTTTACGATCATCGGATAGATGTCACAAATTCTTTGTCGTACTTAAGAAGGATAACAGCCTCCAATGGACTTCTGAGTATGTCCAAGCTCTAAAGGAATTAAAAACGTACTTGTCACCGCGGTCATTGCTTTCAAAACCAGAGCCAGGGGAATGTCTCCTCGTTTACCTTACTGTATCCGAAGTAGCTATGAGTGGAGTCCTGATTCGAGAAAATAAAGGTACGCAATCCCCCATCTATTATATTAGCAAAACATTAGTTGACACCGAGACGAGGTATCCTCACCTCGAGAAACTAGCCTTGGCCTTAGTCGTAGCTTAACTTAAGCTTAGATCGTATTTCCAATGCCATCCCATCTCGGTCATCATGACTTTTCCCTTGAGAAGCATTTTTGCATAAAGCCGAGCTATTGGGAATGTTGGCCAAATAGTCCATCGAGATGAGCGAGCACGATATCACGTACCAAATGCGAACAACAATAAAGTCGCAAGTGCTCGCTGACTTCGTCGCCGACTTCATTGCAAAAGTAATGCCCAAAGTCGAAAGAGAAGCCACTCAAACTTCCCCCCAAGCATAAGACCTCTAGGTCCTATACACTGATGGTGCATCCAATGCGTCAGGGTTTAGACTCAGACTCGTACTCGAAATCCTAACATGCAAAGTAATCCGCCAGTCCATAGATGCCCAGATATGACTAACAACGAGGCTGAGTATAAGGTCGTAATTGCAGGTTTGAGACTAGCACTCAAGTACAGGGAAAAACAGTTAAAACTATGTTCTGATTCCCAACTCTTAGTCAACCAAGTCATCGGGACTTACCATATCAAAGAGTGAAGATTACAAAAATATGATACTAAAATCCGCTAGCTGCTGCCCGAGTTCGATGAATGTCCGCTCGACCAAATTCCTCGAGCATAGAACATTGAGGCGGACGGCCTTGCTAAACTAGCCGAATCCACCAAAAGCATCGCAACCGGAGATAAAAACGTAATCCACCTCCTTAACTCATCATTTTATCAAATCGAGGTAAGAACCTTAAGCTTAACTTGGGACTAGCGCAATCGTATTATTACATATTTGTAGGATGACATAATCCTAGATGATAAAAATGAAGCCAAGAAACTGAGAATACAAGCGGTCAGGTACAATATCATCCACAACGACATGCATAAGATAGCTTACGGTGGCCCTTTGGCAAAATGCTTAGGCCTAAACCAGACGCAGAAGAGGTCCAAGAGGGCTATTATAGAGCTCATTCCGGCAATCGGGATCGGGTCATATGCCTCATACGGGCAGGATTTTACTGGCACATCATGAAAAAGGAGGTCGCAAACTTCTTAAAAAATGTAAGCAATGCCAAAAATACGCTTCGATGATTCACCAATCAGGAGAATACCTCCACTCGCTTACCTCACCTTGGATGTTTATCAAATGGGGAATAGACATCGTGGGGCCCCTCCCAGCAGGGCGAGATAATGTACAATTCCTTTTGGTTTTAACTCACTATTTCTCTAAGTAGGTAGAAATAGGAGCATTCACCCAAATACATGAATAGGAAGTGATTGCCTTTATAAGGAAAAACATCATATGTCGGTTCGATCTTCCCAAAGATATCAGCTACGAAAATGGACCCCAGTTCACACGGAAGAAAGCTATCGAGTTTTTTGAGAAATGGCGTATCAAAAGAATACTCTCGATGCCATACCATCCCGCGAGAAACGGACAAGCAGAGTCCTCCAACAAGTCGATACTAAACATTATGAAGAAAAAACTTGAAGACGCCAAAGGACTCTAGCCAGAATTATTACCAGAAGTACTGTGGGCCTATCGAACAATGCCGAAAACAAGTACGGGAGAGGCATCCTACTCTTTGTTCTATGGGACCAACGTAGTAATACTAGTCGAGGTCGGAGTGCCCAGCCTAAGATACTTCCACAAGAGCGGTACAAGCAAGGAGAAAGCATAAGGCAGGATCTCGACGAAGTCTAATAACGAAGAGACATAGCCTATGTAAGAATGATTGCCCAAAAACAGCAAGCAGAACGCTATTATAAAAGAAAGATAGAGTCAAGGCACTCAAAGTCGGGGACTACATGGTTAAAGCTAAAACACAAGCAGGAAAAGATCCACGGGAAGGCAAGCTAGGAACAAATTGGGAAGGTTCGTACGAAATCATGGCTAGAGTGAACAAAGGGTTATTCAAAGTAGAAACAGTGGAAGGAAAGCTACTACCAAACAACTAGAATATTACCTGCCTCAAGTGCTTCAACTTTTAAGAGAAAGCATCCCCAAGTCATACTTTTTTTCCCTCACTTGAATCTTATCCCAATTGGGTTTTCTAAAGGAGGTTTTTAATGAGGCACAAAGGGAACACTTCAAGTCAAATTTGTAAATTTCTCCAAGTGTATGACCAAAGTAACAATGCTTGAAGTTTATTATTATCTCTCCAAGTGTATGACCAAACCAACAATTCTTAAAGTTTATGGTTTCGACAAACTTCGCAATTATCGGCACATCTTTCTAAGTTTAGGTTATGTTCAACCTTGTTCGAACTAACACCTACCTACCCTCGACCATAATAAAATTTAGGTTATGTTTGACCTTGTCCGGAATAACACCTACCAGCCCTCGGCCATAACTCAATTTAGGTTATGTTTGACCTTGTCCGAACTAAAACCTACCGGCCCTCGGCCATAACTAATTTAGGTTATGTTCGACCTTGTACAAAATAACACCTACCATCCCTCAACAATAATTAAATTCAAGTTATGTTCGACCTCGTTCGAATTAACACCTACTAGCCCTCGGCCATAAATTAATTTCAGGTTATGTTCGACTTCCTTCGAACTAACACCTACTGGCCCTCAACCATATTTAAATTCAAGTTATGTTCGACCTTGTTTGAATTCACACCAACTGGCGCTCGGCCATAATTAAATTCAGGTTATGTTCGACTTCATTCGAACTAACACCTACTGGTCCTCGGCCATAATTAAACTCAATATATGTTCGACCTTGTTCAAACTAATACCTACTGTCTCTCGGCAATGATAAAATTTAGGTTATATGCGACCTCGTTAGAACTAACACCTATTGGCCATCAACCATAATTAAGTTCAGGTTATATTCGACCTTGCTCGAACTAACACCTACCGGGCCATGGCCATAATTAAAGCCTTGTTCGAACAAATGCCCACCAACCTTTGGCCGCTATTTGCCAGTAAGTAATCACAGTAAGAAAATCAAGGCAACCAAGCGACAGAATTAAAAAATATACAAATGCAAAAACGAACCACATGAAGAGAATCGGATGTAAAAAAACGAAATTGGCATTTCATACTTGAAATATTTTTACAAAGGCTCATGAAGACGCCACCAACTACATGCAAGAGAAAACTACTGGCCACCACCATCACGGGCTTCGACATCCCCTCCGTCTTGGCCCTCAACAGCGTCTCCCCCTTAACCATCAACACCCTCACCATCGCCACCTTCGCCCTCAGGATATGCAGCGTCATACTAGGCATTCTCCTTAAGCCGATATACACCTTCATCCCCCTACTCCTCAATGGTCTGTGGTGTAGCGGGGTTATACCTGCAAGAAACTCGAGCTTCGAGCATCTTCGAATGCAGCCTCAGAAATAGATCCTGCCGTATACAAATCTTGAAACACATCTAATTGGGCTTCGACATGAATTCGCTCCTCATACAACTCTCGAGGAATATTAGGAAAATCTGAAGTATGGGAAGAGGATGGTTGCGCCAGAAATCGGTCCTTCTCTGCCTCAAAAGCAACAACTCGATTGTAGAGGCCAGAAGTCTCTTTCTCCAACTCTCCCATCCTCTCATCAAGCCACTCTTCTTTAAGCCTTGTCATTTCTAAGTCATTTTCTCGCTCAAAATGGAGAGTCCGGATCACTACCTCAAGAGCCTCCGCCTTCCTCAAAGCCTCCGACCGAGCGAACTCTGCCTTCTCAAGATCCTCTACCTTCTATGCGACCTTGCCACTTAGAGAATCTGCTCTGAATTGACTCTCCTCAAGCTGGGCATGCAGCAAAATTACCTGAGCTTGGAGATCGTCGCACTGGGCTTCTATCCCTTTGCTGACTTCGAGCTCTTCTTCCTTACCTCTCAACGTCCTTTTAAGGACATTACACTTCTCGATGACCCTCACCAACTCGCCATCCTTCTCTTTCAACTCATCACGAAGGTTCTGCATGTTTTCGCCCTCGCCAAAACATCTGTGAATCTCCTAGTACTTGTCGCGGTATCTTGTGCTCCAACTTCTCAAATATTTTCTTATGCTTCTCCTCCCTTCAAGCACTTTCAATCTCCAAGATCATGGTCTGCAATCATAAAAAGAAAAATAAAGGAAGCAAAAATAAGAACATCTCCGCTAGAAAAAGGCAAAACACTAAACAAAAAAACACTACAGATAGAAAGAAGAAGCCCTAAAATACTTACCCTAAGGGCAAGTACGGATATGCTCCTCGATAGAGGGAAGGGATCGTCCAGTTCTCTGAAGGTTTCACCTTCTATGTCGGAACAAAAAGGGCCGAGGGAAAGGACTACTTTCTCTGTATTCTTTAATAGATCACGATCCATGGGGATCGCAATGGTCCTCATAGACCTCTCCAAACCTCACCTCGAGTTGGGTAAACCCTTCTTTCATCATCCTCAGGTCAACGACATCAATGTTTGAACCCATCTCATAACCATCTTTGGCAACGCCTTTGCCTATCCCATCAGCTGGAAAAGAAATATCATCGTCTAGCTACAAAGTCAATGGCTCCTCTTGCTGGAAAGAATCAGAAACCCTGGCGGTCGGCCCTTCGGCTTCTGTCATCACAGAAGGGAGAGACATACTTTCATCGACCTTCGCGGATCTCGAAACCTCATACGCCACTCTGACATCGTCTTCAAGGATAATGGTCGTCGTCTGACGAAGGGTAAAGTCATCTATCACAAAGTCCACGGCCCGAGAAACTCTGTCGCCTACATCCACCGATCTCTTCTTGCGGGGCATCATGTCTCCATCACCTGGCAGTGATTCCTCCTCTTCATCCACAAGACGGTACAAAAGTGAAGTTGAAGTTTCCGCTACCAAATTATCTACAGTTAAAGGAGGAATTGATGTTGAAGCACCAGGTGAGATCGAGGAGTGAGCAGAATCAGTCGCGATCGTAGAAGGGGCAGAATGCAAAGAGGCAACAACTTTTCTCTTAAGGAATGCAGGTGGGCGAGCTTTCGGCCTCCTCGAAGACCCTCGGGGTAGAGTTAAGAGAATTTTAAAAGAAAAAAAGTAAACCAGAATAAACTACAAAAGGAAAGCGACTAAGAGGCCAAAGTAAATAAACTCACCGGTTAATGAAGGAGCAGGTACAAAATTTTTGAAAAAGCCTGACTACTCACGAATTCCCGTGATGTAAGGGAAGAGTTAGCTAACCCAATCAGAAATGTCCCCAACCAAATGAGGGGGCGAAGTCTTAGCTGCATAAGAAAGGAGAAAGAGATCAGAACCCACGACTAATTGAAGTAACCCAAATGCCTAAACGAAGAAAGGTTAGATGCTTACGAGTATATTTCCAAGTTTCAGGGAAGCCGTTTACGTTGGCCATCGTGTCCTCAGTTCTAACGAAGAAAAAATTGTGCCAGAACTGGCGGTTAGCCTTGTCATCCATCTTTACCACCAGGAACTTGCCCTCTCAATGGTGGAGGTTTAACATCGTCCCCTATAGAAACTAGGGGTGAAGAGATGCATCAAATGCCGAAGTGTGATCTCAACCTGGGCCAACTCCGCAAACTTATTAAGCATCCTTATGAGCTAATAGATATACAGTGCGAGCTAAGACAGTCAAACGCCATAGAAATGGGTAAGCGTAGAGCGCACAATACCCAGGGCGGTCGACTTGTACCACGTCCCTCCCGGCAGGGACACCCTCGATACGAGCGGGAATGCCTTTCCCTAAGCTCTAATAAATTGGCCTTTTTCATCGCCGACTCAGAGATTTTGGGCTCAGCTTCAGGCACCTTTGTAAAATAAGACTTGACATTCTCAATACGATGAATTATCTCCTCCCCCGTAGAAAAAATCTCGTCCTCAACGGAAATGGAGACGCCCTTCGTGTGAGGAGGGAGAATAATCGCTAAGGGAACTGGATAACTTTCCTCGCTAGGACCAAAAGATACGTTATACATAGTTCCAACGAAAGAGTGGGTATTCAAATTAACGGGGAGTTAAAAACAACTGGGATCGCTAAGGCAGGGAAAGAAGATGCACAACAATGGAATAAGAAGAAGAAGACACAAGGTTTCGATATGGGAAACCTATAAAACTTGAGTGTGTGTCTTCACATCCCTATTTAAAAGAGCTCAGTCATCAAAACCGAGAAATTAGGTCACCATTACTCTGCACCACTATCGCAGCGGCAAATCCAACCAAAAGACGCACGCAAAACGATGGCACGCATCGAGATAATACATCATAATGATGACATCACTTTGATCGAGGAACAACGTAACCCAAAAAGTTGCGGCTCATGAAAGGCCACGTTGCTAGCTCGCCTCAAACATCACGACCCGATCCACTTGTCCAATTATCTCGACCACGACGAACAGAATCCGCTCATCAAACTCGCCTGAGGCTGGCCTCAATAAGCGGAGGAACTAACTGTATGGGTCGAAATCTACCTGATAATATTCAAAATAAGATTACCTAGAAGAAAGAATTCTCGAGTCGTCATTAGCCAAGGTGGGCCAGGAAGCAGAAATACTCGTAGTCGAAGAGTCAACGAGAGTCGTGGTCGAGATGTCGACAATGGTCGAGGTCGAGCATCACTGATGAAGTTTTAACAGTTAGTTTTCAAAATAAAATATTAAAGGGAATATTCTAGCGAATATTCTCTGCAGTTTGTACTATTAGGGCTTCTTAGACATATATATATATATATATATATATATATATATATATATATATATATGTCTAAGAAGCCCTAATAGTACAAACTGTATATATATATAGAGAGAGAGAGAGAGGCCAATAATGTGGGGGGGACGAGAGACTCATCTGTAAGAACAAACTTTTGGCTAAAGATTCTCTCTCTAAGACACAAAGACCTTTTCATCAAGATTCTTGTCTAAATTATTCCCTAGTGTCCATCAGATTCGAGAATAATTCGAATATTTCAAGAATTTGTTTGTCACTCATCATTGTCAGGAGGATAACCACATAGTTCATCCTTTATCGGTGAATCACTTCTTCTATTTACTTAAATGTCATTTATTGTTATTCATCACTGTGAAGTGCTCTATTTATTGTTCATATTACTTGGATTGATTATTGCATACCACTATTATACAACTACTAAATCTGTCCAATGTTAATCACATTTTTGGAACTCTTTTCTAAAAGTATTATTGTTAACTAGGTTTAACTCCTTATCATGTAAATTTAATTATTTGAACCAAGGATTATACTTTTTGGTCAAATAGTTACAAAGGGATGCATCTGCCCTACCTACTATAAGGACCAAAATCAATTACAAAGCTGCTACATGAGACCAATATATATATTTGCAAACCGCATAAATCTAATCAATTAAGATCAATACTAGTAACCTGTTTAAAACAAATATTTAGAATATTGAGAAAATGTCAATGAGCATTGAAATGGTCCATGTCTTTGATTATAACAACTTCATCTAATTAATTCAATAAATGTATATACATGCAGCATGCAGCTTCGCCATTAAAAAATTGCGGGGTTTTGTTCAAAACTTCATCACTAAAAAAGAGAGGACCAGAAGGAACAAGGAGACAAGAAGTCAACACTGGTTTAGGATTTCGACGATCCATTTTGTCTTTCCAAAAATATTTTGTGAAGCTTAATTAGAATATTGGTGCTCTGTTTACTTCACCCTTTGGAGTGCTCTGATGGCATATATATTGCCAGCAGTTGGAAGCATATCACAACGTGTGATAACTTCAAATAAAAACATATAGTTTACTGATAATAGTGGACACGTGTTCTGCATTCATTGGACTGATGTAAAACCCAATATTGGAAAGTTTTTTTTCTGCATTTGCTTTGTTTTTTCCCCTACAAATGGTTGGAAGAACTAACTTTAGGAGATGTGGCTGAAAGATAATACCATTAGGAGTTGCCATCAGCTTCCCCTATCAATTTATTGTATAAATTGTGGAAAGTTTATCTTTTGTAGTTTAAAACCTAAAACTATGCAAACAACTTGTCCGGCTCGTTTAGTTATGAATTGAGTGGTCCTTAGAATTAGGGACTGAATTTACGTTATGTTTCTCTGTATCTTTTAAGAAATTAAGGAAGAAAACATGTACTATTAGAAACAAGGGACATATCAACACACACAAAAAAAGGGAGCAACATAACATCACATCCCAGAAAATGATGTTTCACTGAATTGCACATCTGCCAAGCAAGTACATTTAGAGAGAGTAAACAACATATCCTTAAGAGAGGATAAACATATATCGAATCCTATAGATTATTATATACAGGATAGAAATATAGTAACATCTTTATTAGCTCATTTATTTCTCATTATAAGATTCAACTGACCTTTTCAAGTATTTTTAATTTCACCATATAAACAAGAAATGTAGGACAACTGATCTACCAATGGTCGCTCAATCCTGTAATGAATCTAAACAGAAGGATCTTGAAATTTCTGAGTCTTCCAAACCATGGACAGTGAAGTTTTAGCAGTAAATTATGGTGAAATGGGAACTCCCATTTAAATTATGATAATGAAATCTCAGACGTGGTCATGGTCTTGGACCATTAGTCGTGTACCCGGATGGGGTGTCAGGGTGATAAATTTATGTTCAATTTTAATCCATTTACCACCACTGATAAAGACTAGAAGAAGAAGATTGACTTAATTATTTTTCCACTATATTTGTTCTCAACAATTGGACCAGGCAATGTATATATTGGTCCATGGCTAAGCAAGATACAAGACCTAGCTCTTCTCTTCAAATTAAATCTTTTTCCCACTACTGTTTATTAATTTATACGGATCTTGATGCATAAATCATAATTAATTAATAAGAAGCACACTCTAGCTATCCCTTCTTTTTTTTTTTTCCGTCTCCTAGTAATTTTTTCATTTAATACTGGTTACAAAGAAAGCTAATTTTTCCAAAGTCAGTGGAGTAGAGACCCACTTATATTTAGAGCTGTTAATATGGGTCGGGTTGGGCTAGCCCAGCCCAGTTCACGTGGGCTTTAGCAATTGACGGACTGGGCTGGGCTGGGCTAGCCCACCATTTTGATGAGCTTTATAATGATCAGTCCACCCTAGCCTATGTGGGCCGCGGGCCCCCACGGGCCGGCCCATNAATGATGATTTTAATATTTCTCTCAATTCTAATTATGGTAGTTGTAATTAATTATATGCTATTATACGTGGGATCCTTTTTGCTCATGTTTCAAGTCGTGCTTCTTATGTTTTAGTTAGAGCTGTCAATATGAGCCAGGCCGGGCTAGCTCACCCAGCCCACGTGGGCTTTAGCAATTGACGGGTTGGGCTGGGCTAGCCCACCATTTTGTGGGCCTTATAATGGTTAGCTCACTCCAGCCCTATGTGGGCCGCGGGCCCTCACGGGCCGACCCATTATTTAAAAAAATATAATTTTATATTTTTTCTTTAAGTTCTGACCTAAAAAAAGATAATTATTTAAAAGTTAAAAAAATATCTTATTGGAAAAAATACGCAAAATTTAATAACTTTTTATATTGTTCAAATATATCACAATAAATACTAAAAAAAAGTAAAAGACAGGACTATATTTCATTCAATAAAAGTCAAAACTAAAACAAACTATTCAAGAGAACGTTCACGATGCTTATGAGATATCCAACACATCATCTTCATCAAATACATTTGAATCCGCTTGTGACAAGGTTGTTTTAACATCTTCACTTTCATCTACAATTCATATGCAATATTAATTAGTTAAATATTAAAAATAATTAAATTTTAAAAATTAATAATATTTAAAATTCACATAAAAAATATTATCAGTTTGAGTTCGGAAAAACCTATGCAGCCAATTTCAAGTAGTAACAAGTGCTTGGACATTTTCATAATAAATGCAACTTCTGTGCTTTGTAAGAACCGCCACCAATGCTAAATATTGATTCTGATGGTACAATGGTAATAAGAATGCTAAGTACATCATGCACCATCATTGAAAGATCAGGATATTTTCTAGAATGATCCTTCCAATACATGACAACATCACCTCTTGAAACTTCTCAAGATCAAGTTTTGGTTCCTCTTAGTAAAGATCCAATTCTAAACTTTCCATATCTAAAGGCAGTATATTTTTTATTTTTTATATATTTTAAATAAATATTTTATTAGGACCACGGGCTGGCCCCGCCCAGCCTCAGTCAAGCCTCGCGGGCCATGGGCTTACTCGGGCCGGGCTTAATACCTCGTTTTTAAACGGGCTCCAAAATTTTTAGCCCAACCCTGCTAAATCACGGGTTGGGTTGGGTTGGGCTGGCCTAACGGGCCAAGCCCATATTGACGGCTCTACTTATAGTATTGTATATGGTGAATGAGAATTAATTTGAGGACCTTCCAGGAATGTACTAGCTTTACAGTTAACTTCATTATATATGAACAGTACGTAGTTTAATAGTCGACCTAGTGGACTAGTGTTCTAGTGGGTACAACATGCACAAATGCTAGTATGTCTAATTTATTAGCATTGGATCAGTATAACAACCAATCTCCTTATAGTACACATGGTCTATCAGCCACAAATAAGATCACATCGGGGAATTGATATTAAACTTTATTAGCATATAAAAATCATGAGAAGTTAAGAGTTAATTGCTTGATAATTACTTTGCATCCGCATGCTTGAGTCTTAGAAGCCAAACACCCAGAATTGGTAGCAGATAACAGATGAAATATAGTCGAGGTATGCACAAATTAGATCGGACATCAGGGGTGGATCCAGCGCAATAATTACGGATTCTCGCGAATTCAATAGTTTTTGTCCAGATACTGTATTTGTATTGAAAAATTCATTAAATATATAAGAATATTTAGCTGGCCACCCAATTCATTAATCCTGTTATTATTACTCCCTCCGTTCCAATTTATGTGAACCTGTTTGACTGGGCACGAAGTTTAAAAAAAATGAAGACTTTTGGAATTTGTGGTCCTAAACAAGTCCAAATGGGGCTCAGAGTATTTGTGTGGTTATAAAAGCTTCCCATTAAGAGTAGAGTTGTAAGTTTAAGCAAAATGGTTACCAAATTTAGAAAGGGTTCATTCTTTTTGGAACGGACCAAAAAGAAAATAGGTTCACATAAACTGGAACGGAGAGAGTATATATTAACTTGAAATTTCTGTAAAAACTCATAAACTTTAAATTCTGAATCCACCTTGCCGGACACCTATCATTATTTTATTTAGATAAATAAAAAAGTAAGTGAAAAGGACTAAGAGGAGGCCGTTTGTTGGCATTGTCATAACACTGAGTTTGGCATGCATTTGAGTTTGATATTAAATTAGCCGATTTCAGCACAACCACCTCTGGTAAAGCTACCCGTCAAAAAATTGGAGAAAAAGTACTTCTAATTACAGCTTGAAGTATTTATCAAGCACTATGCATCTTCCTCAGAAATTTAATTTACTATACCTCTCTTATATTTCTAGGTGAATATTTAGTATTTCCTTAATTGTGCCTGGCTCACCCATATCTACATGCCCAACCAACCACAGTTGTAGGCATATATCATAAAGTCTATATTCAATACCCTATCGTACTCAAAATTAAAGTATTACAGTAGTCCCCCTTTATATAAACACTCACAAATGCAATCCTTTTGTTGCACCCTTTTCTTACCCAATATTTCTCTAGACCAATATGGAATACTATGGCAAGAGAAGCCTCCATAGTTACTTTGATAGAGAAAGAAGACCATCAATACAATCCCCTCCTCGTCTTTCCTTCAATTCTCATCTAAAATTATCTGAACATGAACTTCTCTATAGTCCATCAAGATCTTCTAATGCTAGTGCAACCACTATGTATTCCTTAATGCCCCCTCCTAGCCCGGATTCTCCTTGGACACTTTCCCCTTTACAAACACCATCTCCCTCTCTCCTCTACCATTGCATCGCGTCCCTCCATCGCCACGACGGCACAATTTATTCCATCGCCATTGCAAAAGGTATTGTCTTCACCGGCTCAGAGAGTAGCCGGATACGTGCATGGCGACAACCGGATTGTATCGAGAGAGGGTATCTCAAGGCAAGTTGTGGTGATGTTAGGGCAATTTTGGTCTATGGTAACATGTTATTCACTTCACATAAAGACTACAAAATCCGGATATGGAATGTGAATGCATCCGATAATTTTCGAGGCAAGAAAATCATAACCCTACCTAAGTCCACTTATTCATTTCTCAAATTTCCTAGGTCAAGTAGTAGCAATCAACATAAAGATTGCATTTCTTGCATGTCTTATTACCATGCAGAAGGGCTTTTATACACAGGATCATGGGATAAAACAGTCATGACATGGAGAATCTCTGATAATCGATGCGTAGACTCATTCTTGGCTCATGAAGATAATGTCAACTCAATTGTAGTAAACCAAGAAGATGGTTGTGTATTCACATGTTCATCCGATGGTTCAATAAAAATTTGGAGAAGAGTATATGGACAAAACTCTCATACTCTTACAATGACTCTAAAATTCCAGCCATCACCGGTTAATGCATTAGCCCTAAGCACTTCACTAAATTCTTGTTTTCTCTACTCTGGATCCTCAGATGGATTCATAAACTTTTGGGAAAAGGAGAAAACTTCAAGTAGATTTAACCATGGAGGATTCTTGCAAGGGCATAGATTTTCTGTGCTTTGTTTGGTTGCAATTGAGAAATTGATATTTAGTGGCTCAGAGGATACAACAATTAGGGTTTGGAGAAGAGAAGAAGGGAGTTGTTTTCATGAGTGTCTTGCTGTGTTAGATGCACATAGAGGTCCAGTTAAGTGTTTGGCTGCTAATTTGGAAATTGACAAAGTTGTAATGGGATTTTTGGTTTATAGTGCTAGTTTGGATCAAACTTTTAAAGTTTGGAGAATTAAGGTTATGCCTGATGATAAGAAGGTTAATATTTCCTCAGAGGAAAATGATCAGCAGAATGGTGAAAATCAAATGAAGACAATGGAATATGAGTTAAATCCTGTTTTATCTCCTTCTTGGGTAGAGAAGAAACTACAAGGGAACCATCATTTTCACTAGGGAAAAAAATGATTTCGTTATACTGTTTAGTAAACTTGAAGTCCACGTGTATATTATTTTGTATTCAAAATTCAAGATCTATGTAATAATGCCCCCC